>BQNB010009074.1:28837-87866 GCA_026074375.1 Tanacetum coccineum
GATGTGCCGAGAAGAAAGTCGCTACATGAAATGATCTCGCCTTCAAAATCATAATTCTTGGGTGGAATGTTACATTTAGAAGGACTACAACTTTCTTTAAATGTCGATTGGATGGTTTAAATTTGAATTGAGCACATTCACACTAATAAATAATAAACTACCGGGAGTGAAAAGTTAGCTTAGGCTTACACAAATTGCAAATATGAGTAGTGTTAGCATTTTATACGTACTTTTACAAAACGTTAATAATTATACAAGCTTAGTTTGGGAGTAGTAAAAAGAGGATGACGATTATTATCTCCTAGAGGCACCTAGTTGGTGTGCTTCCCGTTCTTAAGCTTTGTATATATATTGAAAATAAAATTCAAGCATGGCGAGTCACAAATAAAATTTTATCTATCAAGGAATAACGGTCAAAATAGGGTGTTTTAGAAATAAATGGTTTTTGAACCTTTCTTAATGGACCTTTTCTGTTCTTGTTTGATTATGAGGGGTTATTAGTTAAGGGGGGTAAAAATTATTTATTTTCGGGCGTGTTTTATAAATATTGTGTGTGGGACCAGAAATGGCTTAGTGTGGGGGAATTTGATGTGTGCTAAAATACACATCATTTATACCTCGAAAAACACTAATAAACGAACTAATAACACTAAAATATGCTTAATATTATTGTAAATATGTGATTTTGTATTTTTATGTCTTACATGTACAAAGGATTGAAAACGAAGCAAAAACGGAGACTTTCGGTTAAGATTTGAAGACGTTTATGCGTTTTTCGAGATCAAGACGAAGTCGTTGATATTTCCCGAGCATTCCATTAAAAAGAGCACGAGATTACGGTTCCGACGATGATTTCATCTTTTATTGGGCCAGCCCGACACCATTTATATGGGTCGGACCGACCCATACTTAATTAAAGCATAAAGGTTAAATAAATTTATATACATTCCCAGCTGCACACAAAAAATTCCAGCCCAAGACTTACTAACAAGCTTGGCCCAGCAACTAATCTTAAATCTCTAGGCCCAACTGCTTGATGAAATGGAGTCGGCCTAGTTATGATGGAAATCCAAGCCCAAGTCTGAAGTTGTACTATGCTTATACCAGACGCAATATATAAAAGAGGGAAAGGGAGCAGCAGAGGGGGATCCTATCTACATCTTATCTTTCCATCTTGTTTTGTTTTATCTTTATTTTTTCGTTCGTAGATTATTTAGGAGTAGGAGATTAGATGTAGCAGGAGGACAATATGATAACTTATCCTTTATACTTTTCTCATTTTGTCGTTTATTATGCATTAGTGTAGAATAGATTTTGAATTGGATAGCAGTAGATCTGGGGTCGGTTCATCAAGTTTATGCAAATTCACCCATCATTATCTCTCATATCGATTTATCATAAATCATTTAGTCCTTAATATTTTGCAATTGTCAGTTATTAGCTAATAGCTTCATTATTTCCGAATATGTATGCAAGACATTTTTCTTGTTTCTTTTTAATTATTATAAATTAGTTAATGTTTTGAAGATCCATTTTATTTTCTAACGTCAGTTTGCAACATCATATATTCGTTATTTTGTCACCTTTTAATCATTTTTTTCATTAAAACCTCTTTTATAAGTTTAATAGTAGTTTTACTTTGAAGGTCATTAGTGGTGACTAAATGATGATTATTAGTGGGTTAATCTTAGAGCTTATGGATGCGGGTTTAAAGCTTATGGAGATGGGTATTTTGGTATTCGCTATTATGTCGTCTCGCTCGTTTTTAATCCGAATTTGCTGACTTCTAATCCCTTTTCAATATTTTTTTACTTATCTATTTTTATGTTTATTGGCATGTTTAGTTTAATCATTATAATTGTTGCTTTATTTGTTGCTCGTAGCGTAATTAGTATGTTTAGCGAGTAGATTTGTATATGCTTGTTAAGTGAGTTGCGATTAGTTAATGTTTTGAAGATCCATTTTATTTTCTAACGTCAGTTTGCAACATCATATATTCGTTATTTTGTCACCTTTTAATCATTTTTTTTTCATTAAAACCTCTTTTATAAGTTTAATAGTAGTTTTACTTTGAAGGTCAATAGTGGTGACTAAATGATGATTATTAGTGGGTTAATCTTGGAGCTTATAGATGCGGGTTTAAAGCTTATAGAGATGGGTATTTTGGTATTCGCTATTATGTCATCTCGCTCGTTTTTAATCCGAATTTGGTGACTTCTAATCCCTTTTCAATAATTTTTTTTACTTATCTATTTTTATGTTTATTGGCATGTTTAGTTTAGTCATTATAATTGTTGTTTTATTTGTTGCTCGTAGTGTAGTTATGATTACTAGTGAGTAGTTTCATATATGCTTGTTAAGTGATTTGTGGATTGTGAATTAAGTGTGAAGGATTAAAAAGAGATTTATTGATTAATAGTTTTCGATTATTTAGATTTCTTATTTGGTTATTTCGAAGGGCAAAAGCCGGAGAAATAATCAAACATCAAATCTAGTAATTAATACCTTTATAAGATATTGTTTTGAAAATAAACCAACGTTGTGAGAAAATAGTATTTTTACGGGTACTAATTCGTCATTAAAAAATTTAATTCACACTTAAGGATCTTCTCACGTCACTTAGCAAGCATATTCGTCTTATATATCTTTTTAGATAGTTTAGCTTATTATTTGCTAGTTTAATCTCTAGTATAATTTTTAGTCTTAAAAATAGTTTCTTTAATATTAAAAGTAGTTTAAAATAAAACCAAAACCAAACAAAATATAATCAAGCATCAAACGACAAACATTAACGTAAATCTCAAATTCAATTCTCGTTGGGATACGACTCTGGAAGATTTAATAGTTACTTTTCCTAAAGTGATTCTTATTTCTAACGGGATACTTAATATTATATACATATGGCTAGTACGTATTTATACGATGATCATTAATTAATGAGTTAAAAGATAGCATGCAAAACTACGGGCGACCACATGCCGAGGGTAAGGAGTTGTATGATTTTTTACTGTTGTGTTTCGAGGTTGTGCCTTCGATGTGATCCTTTCTCTTTGGACAAAGTTTTTATCTTTAGTCTAAAAAACAGAATATTTTAAAACCTATCAAAATATATTTATATTTTATTTTTATTTATTATTTTAAAAATATCAAAAATATTTGTTTATTTTCTCCGGAGCCGTCTTCAGAGAAGAACGTTTACAGTTAGGTAGGGGAGGGTAGGTAAGGGGGAATGGGGGAGGGATGGGTTACGTGTATAGGTGAGGTTTTGTTGGGGATGGGGAAGGGATGAGATGCTTTGATTTCGTCTCGTTATGGTATTAGTCTCTGTAGTGCCTGTTCGGGCGCGGCTTTGTTTTTGGGGCATCCGGACACTGGCTTGCGGTTGGGTGTTTGAAAGGTGGGTGTTGAGTTGGGCGGGGGGGTGGTGAACGAGTGGGTGATTAGTGGGTGGGGGTGTTGGCGGCACTTTTGTGTGAGGGTATGAGGGGGATGGGGGGGAATAGCATTCTGTCGTTATAGGCAGTTTTATTACATCGGAAGCACTTCTTTTCGGTATCATCGCTTGAGCTGAAGGGGGGGTGGGCATTTTGGTGGTAAGGAGAGTGGGTTTTGTAGGGTGGGGGGTGTTATGGGGGGGTTTGGGCCTGTATTTATAAAAAGCAAAAATAACTTCGCAGGTTTTGGTGTGTGGGACGACACCCGTCCTGGGTGGGTGCCGGGGCCGAAAACGAAAAACAAAGGTTAAGGTACACTACCCAGCCGGAGGATCGAGAGGTGAGAGAGACAGAGAGGTGAGGAGAGCTTAAGCATTGTTACCTAGGACGGGACGCGAGGCGGTGGCGAGAAGAAAGAGGAAAGAGGGAGCGTAGTAGGTAAGTAACCAGAAATACGACTAATCGAGTTTTGCATCACGCAGAACTGCAAAAATAACTCAACCCGGGTAAATCTAAGGAATTATCAAGCTGCCGAACAAATCGAAGGAATTCATGCAAACAAAGAAGGCGAGAACTTCAATCATGGAACATAACTAATTATCAAGCTTCCTAATGTATGTGTTATCAGGGAGAGGGTAACCACCCCCCCACCCCCCCCCCCCCCACCCCCCCTGTGTTTATATGGTTCCCCCCAGTGGTTTTTTTGTAGCCCTTGAAGCATGAGCTTATGTAATGAACAAGTATTTTGCTAATCCAATGTATCTTTTTAAAATGACATGTTTAGTGGTCGTTCTCATATCTTGTGCTATTGATCTATGAAGTAACGCCCTCGGATATTCAACATTCCGTTGCAACCCAGATTTGGGGGTGTTACAGATTGGTATTAGAGCCAAGGTTATAGAGAACCATGTCAAAGTTTTTTTTGTCTAGACTATAACCATTTTCAAACACTGCAATTACAAATGGGGTTTACACGGGATACACATACATTACTTGTTTGCAATCTAGCATACATGCTTACATGACATACACTGTTTTAGCATTAGTAGTTTACTAAGTGCTTGCATGATTGATATACGCGTATATAAATTATACTACGTATATTACTATAAGAGTCTTATAATTAATACTTATATAAGTTATTTTTGCTTTTTGCAGTAGTCATGTCTTCTGCATCATCTGCGGTTACCTACACTTCCGTCTACACCAATTCCGAGCTAGGCAGAGTCTTCTATGAAGCCGATGAGGAGATATCTGATGGAGGCATTCCATGAGTCATTGTATACGGATACGATGGACTCCTTATGCAGCCAGTAGCCCCTCCATCACCAGATTACATACCTGACCCTGAGGATGATGGTGAGCCTATATTCATACAGCCACAGGATCCTGACTACGTGCCAGAGCCTATATACCCTGAGTATTTACCATTGGAGGATGAGCATGTGTTTTCAGTGGAGGAGCAGCCATTACCTCCTCTTGATTCACCTGCTGCTGAGTCACCAGGGTATGTTGTTGAGTCGGATCCTAAGGAGGATCCAGAGGAGTATGAGGATGATGAGACAGAGGATGGTCTGGTTGACTATTCCATGGACGGGGGAGATGATGGAGATGATGATGATGGCAATTCATCTGGGGATGACACCGATAATGATGAGGATGAGGACGAGGAGGACGAGGAGGAGGAGCAAAAGGAGGAGCACTTAGCTCTGGCCGACTTTGTTGTTGTTGTACTTACTGCTGAGCCTGTTTCCCCACCTGAGGGAACAAAGCCTGTTATACCACCACCCTCCACTGACATTGCCACCACTGGAGCTAGAATTTATGTCCGGCTTCTGGCTTCCATATCCCTTCCACCAGAGGCAGAGGTTGAGAGACTTCTAGCCATGCCTACTCCATCACCATCACCACCTATCTCATTATCACCACCCTCTGCAGGGGAGCGCCTTGCTAGATGCACTTCCCCATCTGCACATTAATTACCACCACCTGTGCCATCACCATTACTACCATCATCTGGGTGTCTAACCCAAACCCAGACACTCAGGATAGCCTCCACTCAGGCCCTGATTGAGGCAGTTACTGCCGCACTACTATCACCTCCACTACCACCATCTCTATACATACCACCACCTGTTGACCGTAGGGACGATGTTCCAGAGTCTGAGCTGCCACCTTGCAAGAGGTTTTGCTTGTCTACTCTAGGCTCTAGGTATGAGGTCCGGGAGAGTTCTACCACTAGACCTATCAGAGGCCGAGGGGTAGATTATGGGTTTTTCAGCACCGTGGATGCTGAAGCAAGACGACAGGGGATTAGTAAGGTTATGTATGGTATTCGGGATACTTGGGTAGATCCGGCAGAGGCAGTTCATGAGATAGCACCTATGACCTTGGGAGAGGTCAATACTAGGGTTACAGAGCTTGCTGAGCTTTATGAGCATGATACACAGAACTTATATGCTCTACTAGAGGATGCTCAGGAGGGTAGGACTCGCATATCACATCGAGTCACCATAGACTCGCAGCGAGTGGACTTGCTTGTGGAGGATAGGATAGCTCATCAGGAGACCATACAAATTGTGGAGAAGGAGGCTTATGCTTCCTGAGAGGCTTGGGCTCATGAGATAGGATTAAGTCAGGCGGTCCATTCTGAGCTTCAAACCCACCGTAAGCAGGTATACGCACACGAGTCTCAGCTCCATGCACATCAGACACAGCTACAGTTGCAGGGTACTCTGATTCAGACCCATCACCAGGCACATGAGACTCGCTTCCAGATGCAGCAGGCTGAGATGGCAGTGCTTTGAGAGACTGACCGTAGGCCTGTTTCCCCACATGAGGAGAGAGATAAGTGATATGCATGCCGAGTTATTAACACAGCGAGAGCAGCAGAGGAGAGCTAGACAGCCAGGATCAGATGCTAGAGCTCCAGACCATCAGGAGGCTTCTAGGGATGCTGATAGTCACATCTAGTAGTTTATGTCATTTTATTTTGCTAGGCTGTTGTTCAGGCATGTTAAGTATTAGGGGTTCTCCCCGCTGGCATAGCCTTAGATCTTTTGTATTGTATTTTGTGTACCAAAAACTATTTCATGTAAAATTTTCCAAGTTATGAATGAAATAGATGTGTTATGTGTACTATATACCTCTCTTGTGTTGTTGTCTCATCTGTAAATTATTGTATATCTTGTCATGATTATGACCTCACGTTTTATCTCTTGTGATTTAGACAAATCATGGCACCTGCGACAAGACGAGGACCGAATACCACTCCTAACAACACCAACCCAAACAACATGACCCCGGAATCCGTTCAAGCAATGATTGATCAAACTCTTCTGCAAAACTCCACTAATGGAGATGGAAGCCACAGTTCACACGAGGATAACCGAAGGAATGTGCAAACTGCGCGCCCTTGTTTCTACGCTGACTTCATGAAATGTCAACCTTTGAACTTCAAAGGAACTGAAGGCGTGGTCGGTTTAACTCGGTGGATCGAAAAGATGGAATCAGTTTTCAATATCAGTGGTTGTGCTATTGAAAATCAGGTTAAGTTTGCCACCTGCACTCTGTTAGGGGCTGCTTTGACTTGGTGGAATGGTCAGATCAGATCCTTAGGTCCTGATGCATATTCAATGACTTGGGAAGTGCTCAAGAAGAAGATGACGGACAAGTATTATCCGCAGGGTGAAATCAAGAAACTAGAAATCGAGTTGTGGAACCTAAAGGTCAAAGGGAACGATGTTCCAACATACACTAAACGTTTCCAAGAGCTAACCCTGATATGTACCAAGTTTGTTGCTAATGAAACTGAGAAGATTGAAAAGTACATTAGTGGACTCCCTGATAACATTTATTGAAGTGTCAAGTCCTCTAGATCCAAGACGTTAAATGAGACTATTGAGTTGGCCAACGACTTTATGGATCAGAAACTCCGCACCTATGCGGAAAGGCAGACTAACAACAAAGGGAAGGCTGATGATTCATCCAGAAACAACCATGGTCACCAACAACAACCATTCAAGAGGCAGAATGTCGCCAAGGTCTACAATATGGGGATAGGTGAAAAGAAGCCGTATGGGGGATCTTTGCCCAAGTGCACAAAGTGTAATTTTCACCATAATGGCCTGTGTACTCAGAAGTTCCACAAGTGTAACAAGGTAGGGCGCTTTGCCCGCGATTACAGGAGTTCTGCCAACACAAATGTTGCTAATACTCAGAAGGGAAACGGGGAAAATCCCAAAGGGAATGGTTGTTTTGAATGTGGAGCTCCAGGACACTTCACAAAGGATTGTCCCAAGTTGAAGGATAAGGATGGGGGAAATAGGAGTGCACAAGGCTGGGTGTATGCAATTGGGAATGCAGAAAAGAAAGGTATAACAACCCGCAATTTTCATAAATGTAAATATCCATCTATTAAGTTAGATGATGTATAATCTATCAATTATATATGAACTCACCTTTTTCAGGGAAATTTTTCGCTTTATTACATTACTTACTTTGCCAATATCTCGATGTACAACATTTCTTGCATAACTAAAGTTAACAGGCTCAGGAAACCTACATATGACAATCCTATATTCATATATGTCAAGCAATCATCATAATATATCAAGTCGATATCATAATACCATTTTTACAAATCACATTATTCCTATAATGTACCATTCGCAACATCATATCAAAATGGGCTTTAAACCGTTATCGTATGCCTTTAAACCCTAATTCCATGAAGGATTAACATCTAAAGTGAATGCACAAGCTACTAAAGCATATGTACAAGTAATATAACATCTCATTTGAAATATAAAATCTCTTCAAATCAAAGTACAAGTCCTTAAAAGCTCAATATACAAGTCATTAAGTATGATCTCCAAAATAGCCGTTTTACCTCCGTTTTCATTCTAATTTCTTCACCACCACTTGTGTACAAGCTACTACACTCAATATACAATATGTAAACCCTAATTATTCTATTCATAAGCTTTTATACATCTTTTTGCACTCAAAACCCTAATTCAAAACCCTAAACCCTAAAACCAAGCTAGTTTCTAAACCATGACTCGTTTCTTGATTTTTATCCATTGTAAACTCAAACCAACTCTCAAATAAGTGGTAATAACATAAATTACAACATTCTCAATCACTTTCCATCATCATTTCACCATATTAACAACAATGTACACGAAACAAAGCTAGAAAACCCTAATTATGCCTAATTGTAATTTTTGACCCATTTACTCATTTTCTACCCATTTTAACCTAAACCACCTATCAACTTTTGATTATAATCCTTAATATAAGTCTTAGGATCAGTAACCTATCATTCTTAATCAAATGTATACGAAATTCAAGCTTGAAAACTCTAATTAAGCCCTAATGTACCCAAAATCAAAAACCTTTGCAAAATGACCCATTTTAACTAATTTTCTTGCAACCAAACACCTCAATGACAAGAACCTTACCTCCCTAGATGCTTAAAAGCACCTCTCTTCAAATATATTCATCTTATATAGTATAAAATTGATCATATGGTTCCTTGTTTCTCATTTCTTAGCCGCGGCATGCAAAGGGCTAAACACCTCACCATAGCTAGTTTCTAGCTTAACCAACACATCTACTAGACCCTACTCATCACCATATAGACCTCCTATATGTCCTCTTAAGATCACATAACCTCCCTTGGCCTCCAAGTCCATTTCGCCTATAAATAGGAACCATAACACTTCATTTTTCTTCATCCCCCACTTCCTCCTCTATAACCCTTACATAGAAGCAATAATTTGCTCTAATAGATCCTAATAGGTCTTAAGAAGGCTCAAGTATATAAATGAAGCAAAAGAAACCAAGAAACGAAGCCCTAGAGTCGTTATTCATGGCGTACGAAGCTAAAAGTCCTGATTTTAACCCATTTCTAAGCTATAAGCTCAAGACCAGGTTCTCTAAGCTTATATTCTGTATTCATACCTTTATAATGTTCATATGATCATGCTAAAATCATAATATAAAGCTTTGAACTCAAAAACCTATGTGTTATACCTTTTTGATCCAAAACCGTACACCCTAAACCCTAATTTCATGTTTTTGCTTAATCTATAAGCTAAGCATGTAAACTATTGTTATAATCTATCCCAATAAGCTTAACTAACATTAAAATAAGTGCTTTGATAAGTGATGAAAGACTTTAAGCTTAAAACCCGTACGTTTTCATTTTAAAACCCTAATATGACCCGTTTTGCTTCCTAGCTTAACGAATCGTTAATTTAAACTTGCGTTATGTTAAATCTTCATATTTTAGTTTATTATAACTTATAAATGTCTATTGAAATGTTAAAATAAGCTTGCATGGCAATTTGGACATGTTTTGTAAAAATTATCCATGCAAGGGGTATATATCGTAACTTTCAGAAACTTATAACTAAAAGGACTAAAAGTGTCATTTTATCAAAGTTTCAACTACAAGGGTCTATTATGTCACTTTTTAAAGTATAAGGTTTACTTGGTATATCTTTTAAACTGTGCTTTCAAAAATCATGTCCCGGATCCATATCATACCACAATACTAGGGAGCTTCATATTAAGGAGTTTCATCTTGGTATTACGTTCTGACTGAGTTGTTGGGTTTACAATTTAAAGTGCCCTAGCTCCTTAAATGTTTACTGAATGACTTCTGAATTATGATGGCCCGAACGGTGTTATGATAATTTTTATATTCAAACCAACATCGATGTAAAATCTTACATATTCAATCAAACTAAGACTTGACATATATTACCCCAGGTTGCCCGTGATGAAGCCGTTACTATTCATTTCATATACATTGCTATCAATTTCCCTATAACTGTTCAGGTGAGTTCATAGCCTCGCATTTCAATCTTTTTATAAACCCGCGAGGGGGATACATGCTATAAACATGAATGCAATTATTTCTGTATGCTATTTCAATTTACTATTGCCTAAGTAACTGCTTTGCCTTTAAGTCCCCATAATCATGAACCGTTAATTACTCTCCGTAGTATGTGACGAAGCCGTTACTATTCATTTCATATACATTGCTATCAATTTCCCTATAACTGTTCAGGTGGAGTTTCATACCTCAATTTCACTATTTCAAATGTTTAAAAACCGGCGAAAGGGGATACATGCTATAAACATTAATGCAATTATTTCTGTATGCTATTTCAATTTACTATTGCCTAAGTAACTGCTTTGCCTTTAAGTCCCCATAATCATGAACCGTTAATTACTCTCCGTAGTAAGCGCGAATGATGTGAATAGATCTATTTGGATCTGGACACCCGTTGGTTGAAACCCAGTTACGTGTAACCAATTGCACAGCATTATAAATCACGCTGGTATTTGGTAAAGGTACCCGCAGGGTTATAACGTATCACCATACCCTAAGCTTAGGATTCATGAGCTAATGAAATAATAAATACTGTTTTCAATACCGGGTGTATAATGCAACTAAACCAAATATCGAACTTGCATCAAAATATAAATTACTTAAACCTATGGATTTCACTCAACCTTTGTGTTGACTTTTTAGCATGTTTTATCTCAGGTAACTAATGGCACGGAGTGGCGAGGACATGAAGATGGAAAAACCGTTATCATTCAAACTTTATTGTATAGATTTGGGAACCTCCCCCCCCCCCCCCCCCCCCCCCCCCCCCCCCACCCCCCCCCCCCCCGCCCCCCCCCCCCCACCCCCCCCCCCCCCCCCCCCGCTGCCACCCCCCCCCCCCCCCCCTCTCGTTGAAAAAACACTAAAGAAATAATGCATGGAATAACTTATTTTCAAAAATGACTCTTTTTGAATCGTTTTCTATGATTATGACTGTTATACCTTTGAAGTAATACCCCAGATTAGCTTCCGCTGCTATATGTAAAAATGGGGGTGTTACAGATTTGGTATGAAGAGCCTACGTTATAGAGAACAAGGTTGAAACCTTAACTATAACTAATTTTCTTTTTCCATCCAAGAAAGTCCCCCGTGCCGCTATATCTTCTGGAATGGTATGTAAAGATACATAACTATTATACTATTATATAAATAACTTATATTATATTGGATTGTTACAGTTATGTCTTCGTCCCCTCATTCTACTATCACTTCATCTGAGTTCGATATGGAAAATGCTTTTTCCTCTATGAATGTTCATAACTATACTTCAGCTTCATCAGCTACATCGGGAAGCACTTCTTTTAACTCTTCAGAAGATTTTAGGGATGGTATGATCCCGCCAACATTCTCACGTTTCTATAATAATCCATATTTGAAGAACGTACAAGCATTTTATGCTAAAGAATCACCTATTCCACCACCAGATCCTATTACTCCACCAGCTATTTTAACTCCATCTCCGATATTACCACCTTCACTACTGTTTAATCCTCGATATTTCTTGTTCCTAAAGAATTATTACCACCTAAGAAGCAAATTCATCCCCCATCTTCTTCTTTAACTACGTTATTTAATTCATCTCGGAAGCAAGCCTGTATCCTAGCATCACCATCAGTCTCAACTTATACTCCTATCTCACCTTAGATATATGAATTAGGGAAAACCTCTATTAAGATGCATGCAGAACACCATGAGAAACAAACTGAAAGCATTCTGAATTACTTAGAAGAACCCTCTTTTCACTGTATTGAGAAAATGAAAGAAAGATTTGTTAATGATTGGATAATCATGCCAAGGTATTTTGATAAAGTGAAAACCAAACTTAAGGAAGCCCGCTACAGAAGAAGCATATGGGACAGAGAGACAAGATTTCTTTTGTTCGCTTTAGGATTTCTGATTTAGAAATAACCCTTGAGGATATCCAAGATCGCCATCAGCTATATATGAAGAATCTTATGGAACACACTTCATGAACTTCAAGACTACTAGATCGAAACCTTATCTTTATCGCTTTTATCTAAGGAAACGTAGTATAAGTAGCAACACCTGTCAGATCTTAGGTTATGTAAGATAAGTTATCTATAAATAAAGTTGAAATTCCATTTTACCTTACCGTTTCAATATCATATATGTCATTTCTTGTTATCTCCGTCTTCATCATCAATTAACTAGGCCACCACCCGGTTATCCCTTCAACGAGTTTATCTATGCAGAGTTAGATAACTCATTATAAATCATACTACGACCACTGGGAGGTGAAATAATCCTGAGGAATCTAATGCTTGTTTGAACGTTCATATCTGAAAATCTTAAAACTTCCTGTTATATCCTACAATGTAATATCAAGGAATATGTATTTCTTGCATCAAAATGGGAATTCACACAATGATATTTAATATCACTAAGTATGAAAATTTTAATTTTTATACAATGACTTGTGATATAACTATCATTATCTGGATTCTTATTACATGTTATCTTATGTTGACAGAATACCTCCCAAAAGGATGTCAACATCTGAAGCACCAGACCTGACTCATGCCACCATCGAGGAACTAGTTGCTCATAGTATTGTCGTAATTCTTAAAGCACAAGCTGCAATGATGGCAAGTACAAACAATCCCAACTCTGAACCAAGAAAAACTTCGGTAGCAAGGAAATATGATTATGAGAAGTTTACAAGTTACCAACTCTTCTACTTCAATGGTACGGACGGAGCCGTTGGTCTCATTCACTGGTTTAAACGAACTGAATCAATATTTTCTCGTAGCAAATGTGCTGGGAGAACAAAGTAAGATTTGTTGTTAGTACCCTTACTAAGGAAGCTTTGTTCTGGTGGAATTCATTTACCCAGTCTATTGGAATAGAAGAAGCCTATAAGATCACCTGGTCTGAATTTAAAATATTCTTGATAGAGAAGTATTGTCCTCAAACTGAGATCAAGAAAATGGAAGAAGCTATTACCATGACCCAGAAGTTAATAAAGCATGTAAGGAAACACAATTCTATACAAGAAACCAACAACCATAAACGAAAGTTTAATGATGAAAGAAACACCACCGACAACAATAACTACCCCAATGACCACAACAACAATAACCACTTCAACAATCCCAACCAAAGCAATAATCACTTCCAACAGCAGAATAAGAGACAAGAAACCTTCAGAGCTTATACTACAAACAATAGATATCAAGGAAACTATCCCTTATGTACAAGATGCACCCTACATCACATAGGACCTTGCACTATCAAGTGTCAAATTTGCAACAAGATAGGTCATCAAACCAGGAACTGCAAAAACAAAGGACTCTCGAATTACTAAATTAGATCCTAGTTATAGCTATGTTAGAACCTAACCACAGGGTGTGTGGTATAAATAAAAACACTTGTCAAATATTGACTATGTAAAGTATAAAGGCAAGTTGTTCACGATATAATACAATTCCTTTTTATACCTTACTATTTCATAGTACCGTTATCTAGGGTCACCTTCTGACCTTGTAAAACCTACCTTTTGAAATTAATGTTATTTCAACATCATCATTGGTATGGATTAATTATCCAAATATCATATCAAAATTTTCTGTGACGAGAAAGTCATCCACATTCCTATCAATGGTAAAACTTTGATCACTCGAAGTGACCAAAACAAAACCCGACTAAATCTTATATCCTGTATAAAACCGAAAGGTATATAATCCAGGATATCCATTTTTTCTTCTTATCTCAAAATATAACACATCTCCGGTAGTTGAATACCATACCTATCACCCAGACTCAATGAATTAAATCGATCAACTGTCACGGTCAAGCGTCAACTCAAAAATTGACTTAAATCAGACTATCATAAATTGAGAGTAAGGAATGAAGATATTCCTAAGACTGCTTTCAGAATGAGATATGGGCATTATAAATTTCAAGTAATTTTGTGTTTAATTAACACGCCTACCTATTCATGGATCTCATGAATCAGGTGTGTAAACCATACTTAGACAAATTCATAATAGTGTTCATCAATGATATTCTTATCTACTCTTATAACAAAGAAGAACACGCAGAACATCTGAGAATAATTTTGAAATTACTCAGAAGGGAGGAATTGTATGCCGAATTCTCCAAATGTGATTTCTGGATCGGTATCGTGTGATTTAATGTCTCATTATCCTTCTCATAGTTTTATCTTCTACCTAATACCGTTTTGATATCATGTTTTATGCTTAAATAGGATGATTTATAATCATCTTATTGAAATGAATTAGGACGCTTTTTCATTTGAATAAGGAAATTATAAACCTCCAAACTATGAATTTATAAATTCTCAATTACAAGGATTGGGACGCCTCTGTTTGTAAATGACAAATTATAAATGAGTGGGCTTAAGTATGGCATTCGTACAAACAAGTTTCTTTCAAATCCGTTTGTACAAACAAATTCCTTATTATCATTATTACCTTCATACGGTTAAGTATCTAGTCATCATCTGTTCATTTCCAAAATTTATATCCAACATGATATGCAACTCTCTTATATATCAAATCATATCTTGCATCACTCTAGCATTCACCTAAAGCTCGAGACAGAAATACTTCAAGAAACTACTAAAAAGAATCATGCAAAATCGTCAACACTGCAACTGCAGTCTACAAATATTTGAAGCCAATGTGAGGCGAAGCATTAGAACTCAAGTTGCAATCGTGTTATGTTAGAAAGCATCAACTCGCAAAGATAATCTATCGATGCGAACGAGGAAGCTTAATCCCCGAATACATAGTCCGTTCAAAATCCCTTGAACGAATTGGACCCGTTGCGTACAAAATAGAGCTCCTAAAAAGCTTAGTTAGTATCACACATTCCTAAACTCCAGAAATTTCTTATCCGATGAAATCTGTAGCATCATTCAAGAAAAGAACTATAACTAAGACGACAAACTTACTTTAAAAGGACCAGTGGAAATTATGGATCGTAAAATCAAGCAACTTAAGCGAAGTCGTATTCCTATAATCAAAGTGCGATGAAACTCTAAAAGTACGACCAGAGTTTACATGAATGCCGAAGATAAAATCGTCTAAATATCCTCATCTGTTATTCAATCATCTCTTGAAATTCAATTAAATCTCGGGATGAGATTTTGGTAGGATTGGGGGAGTATAACACTCCACCCATACCTAATCATAAATGTAAATATCCATCCTATTAAGTTTGATTGATGTACTCTATCAATTATATATGAACTCACCTTTTTCAGGAAATTTTTTCGCTTTATTACATTTACTTACTATTGTCCAAATATCTCGATGTAACAACATGTCATGCATAACTCAACATATCAATGTGCAACATTTCTTGCATAACTAAAGTTAACGGTCTCAGACAACCTATCTATGGCAATCCTATCTTCATATATGTCAAGAAATCATCATAATATATCAAGTCAATATCATAATATCATTTTTACAAAGTACATTATTCTTATAATGTACCATTCGCAAAGTTATATCAAAATAGGCTTTAAACTGTTATCGGATGCCTCTAAACCCTAATTCCGTAAAGGATTAACATCTAAAGTGAATGCACAAGCTACTAAAACATATGTACAAGTAATATAACATCTCATTTGAAATATAAAATCTCTTCAAGTCAAAGTACAAGTCTCTAAAAGCTCAGTGTACAAGTCATTAAGCATGATCTCTAAAATAGCTGTTTTACCTCCGTTTTCATTCAAATTTCTTCACCATCACTTGTGTAAAAGATACTACACTCAATATACAAGGTATAAACCCTAATTATTCTATTCATAAGCTTTCATACATCTTTTTGCACTCAAAACCCTAATTTAAAACCCTAAACCCTAAAATGAGCTAGTTTCTGAACCATGACTTGTTTCTTTATTTTTATCCATTGTAAACCTAAACCAATACTTAAATAAGTTGTAATAACATAAATTCAAAAATTCTCAATCACTTTCCATCATCATTTCACCATATTAACAACAATGTACAAGAAATAAAACTAGAATACCCTAATTGTACCCTAATTGTGATTTTGACCCGTTTACTCATTTTCTACCCATTTTAACCCAAACCACCTATCAAATTTTGATTATAATCCTTAATATAAGTCTTAGGATTAGTAACATATCATTCCTAATCAAGTATACAAGAAATCCAAGCTTAAAAACCCTAATTGAGCCCCTGTGAACCTGAAATACAAAACCCTTGCAAAATGACCCATTTTAACTAATTTTCTTGCAACTAAGCACCTCAATGACAAGAACCTTACCTCCCTAGCTGCTTACAAGCACCTCTCCTTAAAATATCTTCATCCTTTATTGTATAAAATTCATCACATGCATCCTTGTTTCTCTATTCTAGCCGCGGCATGCAAAGAAGAAAACAACACATCAAAGCTAGTTTCTAGCTTAACCAACACATCCTATAGACCCTCCTCATCACCCTCTAGCCCTTACACATGTCCTAACTCAGATCATAAGCTTACCTTGGTCACCAAGATCATTTCACCTATAAATAGGAACCATAACACTTCATTCTTCTTCATCCCCTACTTCCTCCTCTATAACCCTTACATAGAAGCAATACTTTTCTCTAATAGATCCTAAGTGATCTTAAGAAGGCTCAAGTATAAAATGTAAGCAAAAGAAACCAAGAAACGAAGCCCGGGAGTCGTTATTCTAGGCGTACGAAGCTAAAAGTCCCAATTCCGACCCGTTTCTAAGCTATAAGCTCAAGACCAGGTTCTCTAAGCTTATATTCTGTATTCATACCTTTATAATGTTCATATGATCATGCTAAAATCATAATATAAAGCTTTGAACTCAAAAACCTATGTGTTATACCTTTTTGATCCAAAACCGTACACCCGAAACCCTAATTTCATGTTTTTACTTAAACTATGGGTTAAACTTGTAAACTTTTGTTATAATCAATCCTAATAAGCTATTATAATGTTAAAATAAGTACTTTGATAAGTTATAAGAGAATTTGATCTTAAAACCCGCGCGTTTTCATTTTAAAACCCTAATATGACCCGTTTTACTTCCTAGCTTAACGAATCGTTAATTTAAACTTGCGTTGTGTTAAATCTTCATATTTTAGTTTATTATAACTTATAAATGTCTATTGAAATGTTAAAATAAGCTTGCATGGCAATTTGGACATGTTTTGTAATTATAATCCATGCAAGGGGTATATATTGTAATTTTTAGAAAATTATAACTAAAAGGACTAAAAGTGTAATTTTATCAAAGTTATAACTACAAGGGTCTATTATGTCACTGTTTAAAGTACAAGGCTTACTTGGTATATCTTTTAAAATTGAGGGACCAAAGTCGTAAAAGTGCAAACTCCAAGGGTATATTCTGCCACTTTTCAAACTCAAGGGTCTAAAATGTAATATTTTGAAAAAGTATAAAAACACATTCAAAACATTATAATACATAACTTTAATTAACGCTTGACGTGCTTAACGCTAACGTCTTCCAGATATGAATAAAATGGTTAAACTGCTTAGTTATAATCTATTATATCATGTCATTTCGATATGCTTTCACAAAATCTTCTGTCTCAGGTTTTATTTCTTACCAAATATCTAGGGATTTGCTTCATATTAAGGTGTTGTCATCTTGGTATTACATTATGACTGAGTTGTTAGGTTTACAGAGTTATAGTGCCCTTAGCTCCTAAAATGTTAACTGATCTGAATTCTTGACTTAGTTGGACCAAAGGGTGTTATGATAATTTTTTAATATCAAAACCTACATCATGTAATTTATTTACATATTCAATCTAAATATGACTTGACATATATTACCCCAGGCTTGCTCGGGATAAGCCGTTACTTCTCATAGTTTATACGATTTGCTATCAATTTCCCTATAACGTATTTCAGGTGAGTTCATAGCCTCGCATTTCCAATATTTCTATATGTTCTTATAAACCACGCCATGGGGGATATGTATGCTATTTCAATTTACTATTGCCTAAGTAACTGCTTTGCCTTTAAGTCCCCATAATCATGAACCGTTAATTACTCTCCGTAGTAAGCGCGAATGATGTGAATAGATCTATTTGGGCTGGACTCCCCGTTGGTGTACCCAGTTACGTGTAACCAATTGCACATCATTAGAAATCACGCGGGTATTTTGGCAAAGGTACCCGCAGGGGCTATAACGTATCACCATACCCTAAGGCTTCGGATTCATGAGCTAATGGCAATAATAAATATGTTTTCAATACCGGGTGTATATCAACGTAACCTGAATATCGCATTTGCATTCAAATTATATTATTTAAACCTATGGATTCACTCAACCTTTGTGTTAACTTTTTAGCATGTTTTATCTCAGGTAACTAATGGCACGGAGTGGCGAGGACATGAAGATGGAAAAACCGTTATCATTCACATTGTGTAAATACAGATGTTTGGACCTCTCTTTTGTAAAAACTCTGATGAAATAAATGAATGATAACTTATTTTTATAAACGACTCTTTTTGATTCATTTTCTATGATTATGACTATTGCACCTTTAAAGTAATACCCCAGATTAGCTTCCACTGCTATATGTAAAAATGGGGGTGTTACATCTTAGTACTTCTCCTTCTAGATGTTTCATTATGCGATTTTTGAGAGTATTTTGCCATTTCTTGGATGGCCGCTTTAGTATCTGCAACTGCCTTAATTGGAACTGCATCTCTTGAGTCAAGAATGTGTCATGTTGGAACATCCAACCCATTATAGAACAAAATTACCTCCTGCATCTCGATCAAATAGTGTTGAGGACACTTCATCAAGAGTTCTTTAAAGCGCTCCCATGCTTGATAAAGGGTTTCATCTGGTTCTTGCTAAAAGTTGTTGATCCCTCTTATTTTCTTCTCAGTTTGACCAAGTGGGCAATATTTGTTCAAAAACTTAGTTTTAAGATCTTCCTAAGTTTTGATTGAACTAGTTGGTTCATTTCTTAGCCAATGACTCGCGGCTCCAGTTAAGGATATAGGGAAGACTCGGAGCATTAGTTGATCCACAATGATGTTAGGAACATGGAATAAGTCAACGATTTTGAGAACTTTCTCAATGTGTTCATTTGCATCCTCATTATCCAAACCACTAAATGTGTTTTCTCAAAGCTCCTTAAGAAATTGGCCTTTCAGTTCAAATTGATCTTTGTTATCAATTTTAGGCCTAGCGACTCCTGATCCATAGTCAATTCGGGTCTTGCTCATATATTGCTCCATGGTTTCCGCCATTGCTTCTGCTTCTTCTTCCTCCGAGTATTCTTAGTCAGAAAGTAGATTGAAATCAGGTGATCTCAATTCGTCTAGACTTAGAGTCTTGAAGTGTCTCCTTAATGATCGAAATTCTTGTTCAGGTTCTTTGTAAGGTATAAATAGTTCATTTGTAGAACTCCTTGTCATGCACTACCTGAAACAAGGGGTAAACAATCAGTAGGATCTGTTCTGAAGATAGAAATTTTTTTGGCATGAAAGTCAAAAAGGAAAACCAAGATTTCTATTTTAGATGATCGATATGCCTTATCCAATAGAAGTGGATATGCCGTATTAATCAGTTGAATAATTACGTTGTCTTGGACAAAAAGTTGGATACGTCGTATCCAATGGAAGTGGATACACCGTATTCAGCTATCGAGCATAATAGTGTATTAAGAAAAACAATTAAATGCATAAACATTTAAACACAAATATATACAAACAAACAATTAAAGACATATATACAAAATTTACAAAATATACAAGAAGATACACTAATCTAAATTACACTAATCCTTACGGTTAGATCTAATCTAATGTTAAAAACAAAAATATTAAATAAAAACCAAGATTAATTTTCACTCCTCGACAACGGCGCCAAAAATTGGATTGTGTCATTGTGTGGTGTATATTTTATTCATTTAAGTTTTAAATTTATATTTTACCGACTAAACCAAAAACAACACTTTAACGGGCAGTGTACCCGATCGGTAGTAGTTTTGTGGTAAGTAAGGTGTCGAACACTTAAAGCGAAGTTAAATCTATCAATTTAATTAATATCTTGGTTACCTAATCTATGTTAATTCTATCCTATTCTAAACCTATGTCTGTCTAAATCCTAATTCTAACGGGAAAAAGGGGTTTTCAGCCTGAGAGACTGGCACCGTTTGGTTGGTAACTATAATCAATTCAAGGCACTTTAACTCACGCGGGCTAATAAACAAAAGATAAAAGAGCGGTTGAGCCAAATATAAGAAAATTGTATTACCATTATTAATCTGATTAGAAAGTTGGTTTGTTTATTAAGTGTAATGATTTCTTCTCTCGAGGTGGCATATGATTCTTAAGACTTAGGCGTTACATCATCCTAAGACCTAGACACATTAATTTTGTCACAATTAGAGCATCCGCATAAAGCATCCTTATTTGCTTATTATAGTCTATCTTAGGGATTAAAGCAATGGTGATCTTGTTAAACCTTAGCTCATAGAGACTTTACCCACTTACCGCTTAATGGTAGTTTATACACTAGTAGTCCACTTGTCTAACTATCCAATGAATCATAACAATATTTGTTGAATTATCTAGGTCACCTTCTAGTCAACTCGATCAATAAACCATTGGCAATATCCAATTAACTAGTTAAGCCCTAAGCGTATCTTATACACAGACTTAAAAGGACAATATTTGTGATCCTATTATTCTAGATGTATAAGTTACTATATGGAGAGCTATCCCAGACTCTAGATCTACTTGGTCCGTATCACTAGATCCAATTGAATGATAAGTCGCATACAAAAGCACGTAAACAAGTATAAATTGATAAACATAAACAAGCATTCAACGATAAATCAAAAAATCAAGATAAACAAATACCAAACATTCAGATCTTCATAATAATAGCTAATACCTGAAGGTATTAGCCTTCAAACGTTATAATAAATTCAAAAGCAATTATTTATCTAAGGTAAACTAACCGAGTTAACGAATGATACCAAAAACTAAACGATTACTAAAGTATATGGAATTACACGATGTCTCCTATAGAATTGATAACGTTGCTCGACCTCTTCTACTCTTTTTCTCCTTTGAAAATTGACTTTTATGGTTTAGGTATCGAGAATATGATTTAGCACACCTAAAACTCATTTTTGAGTTTTCTATTTATAAGGTCTAGAAGTTAGTTTGATACGGCGTATCCAAGGATTAGATACGGCGTATTGGGGATTTCTTGGAGTAGGGACCACGCTTGATATCTTCCAGAATATTCACATACTATATTTTGAATACGGAGTATTGAGTCTCTCTAGATACAGCGTATTGAGCTTTATTCTTTTGTGGTCTTTGGTGAGTACAGGCACGGATACACCGTATCTTCCTTGATGGATACGGTGTATTGGTCTTTAGAATAGTAATCTTCAAAATATCTCCATTTAAGCTCCAGAATGCGCGCCTTTTGCTAACTTTCACCAATTACTACATAATTACTGCAATTCTCAAATATAAACAATTAAGTAACAATTCTTTGCAATAACTATACAAAATGGGTTAATAACATGGGATAAATGATGCTATAAAATAGACGTTATATGATGTCATCACCGAATTATCCTAAAACAACACTTTAACGGGAAGTGTACCCGATCAGGTGGAGTTTCGTGGTAAGTAGGGTGTCGAACACTAAGAGCGAGGTCGTTATCCTTATATTCTATCAGTATTTTAATTAATCTAGTTAATTCTAATTACTTGTTAAACCTATGCTAAATCTAGTTCTAATGATAATGGGGGAGTTTCTAGCCTGAGAGACTGGCATAGGTTTTATGGTGACAAATCAATTTAAAATACAATAACTATGCAAGAAGACAATTAGAAGATAAAAGAGCGGTACAAGCCAAATGAGAGAAAACTGCATTAGCCATAGTAAATCTGATTAAATGTTGGTTTGTTTGTTTAGTGCAATGATTACTTATCTCGAAGCGGCATATCATTCTTAAGACTTAGGCGAGACATTATCCTAAGACCTAGACACGTTGAATCTTGTCACAATTAACGTATCCGCATAAAGCATCTTTTTAGTTTAATTATAATCTATCTAGGGATTAAAGCAGTGGTGATCTTGTTAAACCCTAGCCCATCGGGACTTTACCCACTTACTGTTTGACGGTATTTTATATACTGGTAGTTAACTGTTCAAGTCCTTACCAATTACTTAAGAACATACTTGTTGAAATATATGGCTCACCTACTGGTCCAACTAAGCTTATAATTTAAAGGCAAAAATAGAACATTATTCGTGATCCTATTGGTCCAGTAATACAAAACATGATATGGAGAGCTATCTTAGTATCTAGATTACTTGTTAGGTATCACTAGACCCGGTTGAATGATAGGTTGCATATACAAACACGTAGACAAGTGTTAGGTGATAAACATATTTAAACAATAAATGATAAATTAAGCAATCGGATTAAAACAAACCAAACATTAGATCTTCATTAAGATGGCTAATACCTGAGGGTATTAGCCCGTAACCAATGTAATTATTCAACCGTGATCAAATAACCAAGGTAAACTAAACGTTTTACCAAACAATACCAAAAATTAAATGATTACAAGAGTATAGGAATTACACGTTGTCTTCTATGAAATCATAATCGATTCTTGACCTTTGGCTGCTCTTCTTCTCTTCAGAAAATCAAATTATATATATATGGTATAGAGAATATGATTTTTCACACTGAGTCTTCTATTTATAGTCTCTGAAAATTAATGGATACGCCATATTGAATGAGGTCAATACGGTATATAGGGGTAATTTCCTTGGAGTGCGCGTTATGTTCACAATCAATCAAATATATCTTTCCTATTTGTATTTATTATAGGTTCTCTGAAAGTTTATCTAGTTGGATACGACGTATGTAGATAGGCAATATACGCCGTATAGGGAATTGAACAAACGCGTTTTCTTGTGAAGTCCAGGCGCTGATACGCCGTATCTTCTTTTTTGGATACGGCGTATTGAGCAGAAATAAGCAATCTTCAAATATCATCGTTTAAGCTCCAAAAAGTACGTCTTTTAGCATGTCTTCACAAATCACTCCGTAATTACTACAATTTACATCTTTAAGCAATTAAGTAACGATTCTTTCAATAATTATATAAAAGTGAGTAATTTATTCGGGATAAATGATGGTATAAATGTAACGTTATTTGATGTCATCAATAGCAATGGAGGAAAAATTTCACATGGAGTGTAACTTTGTTGTTGGAAGTTATTCCAAGTTACGAGAAAATTATTTAAACGATTTTGTCATTCAATATTTCTTTTTGGTTGTGGTGTTTTAGACCGAGGACGAGAATTATTAATTCTCCTAGGATGTGGAGTTCTTGACCTAATATCTGGCTTTGAAAATCCAACTCCAGGTTTTAAAGAAGGTTTTTAAAAACGTTTAACCTCATCATCACTAGCAACGGTAATTTTGATGTTATTTACCATTATATGTTTTGGTCTAGGACCCAAAATGGATTTTGAAGATAAACCATATTTTTTTTTCTGTCGAATGGGAAGACGGTCCCAGATTTATTTTGTGTGATGTCTGGACAATCAAGGGGCGTCCCCTTTATTTTGGGGACCGTCACCAGAGGGTTTACCATTTGGAGATTTTACAAATTTTACTTGTTTTGACTCACTTGTTGGCGCTTCTAATGAATTAAAACCTAGATCAGAGTTTTTGCCAGAGAGTTTTTGAGAGCTTAAAATTATCTTAAGGGAGTGAGTGCTCTTTTCAAATTGAGATAGCTTGGAGGCTTCCTCTTTGAGTTTCTCATTTTTTGTTCTAAGACTTTGACAAGTTGTACAACCTAAGTCAATTTCTTTGTTCTTTTTGAGTTTTGATATTTTATCTTTTAACTCACTAATTTCATTTTCTAAACTATTTCTAGTAGCTTTTAAGTGTTTGTTTTTAGTGATTATTTTCAAACTCATTTTTCACAATTTTTTATATTCATTATCTAGAGTAAAATCATCTATTGAAGAGTTTTCATCACTAAAATAAGAGGATTCGGAATGTAACTCACTAGATGGATGAGACATGAGATACGTTTCGTCTTTAGCCTTTTCATCATCTACCTCACCGCTATCACTTCAAGAACCTCTAACAAATGCCCTTTGGTTTTTATCTCTCGGTAGTTTCGGACATTCTCCGATAAGATGATTTGGGTCTCCGCATCTAAAATACTTCCTATCACCTTTGCCATTCTTGTCATCCTGGCTTCTTTGGAATGTCTTTTTGTCATTCCAAGGTTGTCTCACGAACCTACCTCTTCTCTTGAAGAACTTCTTACAGTCTCTAACTGCCATGGCGCACTCTTTGTCTTCATTCTCAAAAGTCGAACTTTCTTTATCACTAGATTCCTTTTTAGCCTTTAAGGAAAGAGATCACCTTTCTCTTTTACTTTTGACTATTTTGAAGTCTTTTTTGATGATCAATGCATGAACTTTTAGATTCCTGATGAGTTCATCAAGTGATAGCGATGTCAAGTCTTTTGACTCTTCGATTGTCGTGACCTTTGCTCTCCATTTAGGATGTGGAGCCTTAAGAAACTTCCTAATAAAGTTCTTGCTAGAATAACCTTTATCATGAGCTTTTAGACTAGTAATAATATAATGAAACCTAGGAAAAACACTATCTATAGATTCGTCTTCAGAAATGATGAATTGTTCATATTGTTGCACCAAAAGGTCGATCTTGTTGTCTTTGACTTGACTATTACCTTTATAGGTGATTAACAAGGTTTTCTAAATTTCTTTTACCGTATTACACATAAAAATTCTTCTGTATTCTTTTCTCAGCAAAATATTATAAATAACCATTTTAGCTTTGTTATGTTTTACAAGTTTCTTTTTAAGATCATCATTTTTCTTTTCAAATGGGACAACCTCATCTTGTTTGGTTTCTGGGTTATTTTAGATAGGCAGAAAATCACCCACAGTAATTACATGCCGAAGATCAAGATCTTTTGATTTCACATAAATTTTGAATCTACTTTTCCAATAAATAAAACATTCGCTTTCAAAAGGTGGTGGTCTTTGCATAGATTTCCCTTTTAGATATTTTTTAGAATCCATGGATCGATTCAAGCTTTAAAATACAATATATTTTAAAAATCTTGGGTGACCAAGCTTAGATACAAATTATGGAAACTAGAATGGGGGGTTGAATAGTTTTCCTATTAATTTATGTTTTAAAAAACTTTTTTATAAAATCGTAGATTTTTGTTTATGTGAGATCAACCAACAATATGAACAAACACTATATCTAACTATAAAAAAACACAAAAACAATATAAATAATAACTACGAGATACAAAATGAAAGATAAGAGATAAGAGATAAAAGAATCAAACCACAACACCAAAAATTATAGTGGTTCGGCTATGAAGCTCTTCTTCTCGCTACTCCACTCCCCGAGTATCTGACTCGAGATTTTACTATGTCAACAAACTCCCTTCAGGTGGAGAAAACCGTTACATGTTGCTTATTCCAATTTTCGACACTAAGTTAAATGTTGAGTCCTAATCTTAGCTAGAACTAATCTACTACTTCACAAGTGTATTTTAAGGCCTAAAATACTAACCAACACACAATCAACACTTCCAGATTTATTCACTATCTGGATCTACACAACTACACAAGAATGAGAATAAAGAGATCAGGTATAGAAGAAGATCGTAACAAAGGTTGCGTAAAGACACACTAAACTATAACACTTCAAGGATGAGTAGTCTTCTCTTGCACTTGAGGAAAGAAAGAATGGATCACTTGTTAAAAAAGATTAAACAAGTATGTGATCAAAGATATAGAAAGATGCAGAGAGATATAGAGAGAAGTAGAACAAAATGTTAGGAATCAAGAAAAGACTCGATCACTCCTAACATACGTAGCTCGTAGGTCTTAGATAGTTTTTGGAACCTTAAATAGGTAAATGGGCCAAAGCCCATCAAGGCTTAAGTGAGTCGTGGCTTTATGATGTATAAGTACACTCTCCATAGCTTGGAGAGGGTGTTGGTTGGTTTCATTTCTCACATAGTTCTCAATCTATTATTCTCTCTTTACTTTCTCTCACTAGAAACCCTCCTCCTATTCCTTTCTCTTTCTAGTTTTTTATTGATTGGTTAAGAGGGTAGATATATCTCATATTCTAAAATTTGTATCAAGAGCCATGGGGTGATCTAGTAGGTTTTGTGTGCGTTTTTCATTGTCTTTCTTTCTTGTTTTAGAGCGTGTACTTGGTTCAAACCATAACAAAGAGTATTCACTTTTTGTGGGTTTAAAACCATAAATCTTTCATCTTTATTACTCTTCTATCTTAGTATAAGCTAGTTGTATAAGAAAAGCTTTGAAAAACATCAAAAAATTCAATCTTTTTAAAGGTTTTTGGTTCAAAAATCGTTTTTTACCAAGAATCTTGATTTTGAAATTTTTGTGTTAAAAAACTATTAAGTTTATATTTTTAAGGTACTAATAGGCTTAGAATAGTAAGAAGTACAAGAAAAATCGAGTAAAAACATCAAAAAGTGTGTCTTTAAGTGTTTTGAATAAGTGTGTTTCAAATTACACTAGGAGAAGTATACCACCAGGCGAATTATACCATTAGAAGAAGTATACCACCAGGCGAATTATACCATTAGGAGAAGTATACTACCACGCGAATCATACCATTAGGAGAAGTATACCACCAAGCAAATTATATCATTAGGAGAAGTATACCAACAAGCGAATTTTACGTATTTTTCTTAGGCGAATTATACCAGTTTTCCATTAGGAGAAGTATACCATTTGCTTGGGAGAAGTATACCATTTGCTTGGCAGAAGTATACCAATTTTCCATTATGAGAAGTATACCATTTACTTGGGAGAAGTATACCAGTTTTCCATTGGGAGAAGTATACCATTTTGCTTGGGAAAAGTATACCAATTTTCCATTGGGAGAAGTATACCATTTTCTTAGGAGAAGTATACCTGTTTTCCATTGGGAGAATTATACCATTTTCTTGGGAGAAGTATACCAGTTTTTCATTGGGCGAATTATACCATTTGCTTGGGTGAATTATACCATTTGCTTGGGTGAATTATATCATTTTCTTGGGTGAATTATACCATTCACTTGGGTGAATTATACCACTTCCATTGGGTGATTTATACA
This sequence comes from Tanacetum coccineum, assembly GCA_026074375.1. Classification (NCBI taxonomy): domain Eukaryota; kingdom Viridiplantae; phylum Streptophyta; class Magnoliopsida; order Asterales; family Asteraceae; genus Tanacetum; species Tanacetum coccineum. The sequence continues at coordinate 56,389 of BQNB010009074.1, forward strand.
GTTATTTATTTGAATTGTAAAATCCCATGAAAGATTAACTTCTTTTCCTGGTTTTATCAAGAATTGTAAAATCCCGTTTAATTTAAATATTTCGTCACTTAAACATACATCACTTTAACACAACAACCTTTAATCACTGAATGATCAAAAGTTATATTTTCTCATTTAATCAATCAATTCAAAATGACAACTTTAGCAGAATTTATTATCATTGCCGGTGCGAACAACCGTCCTCCCATGTTGGAAAAATCTATGTATGATTCTTAGAAGAGTCATATGAAACTATACATAAAGAATAGGGAGAACAGGAGAATGATTCTTAAATCAGTACTAAATGGTCCACTTGTATGGCCTACCATTAATGAATAGAATTGTACCACTAGGACAAAGAAGTATGAAGAACTTTCAGTTTCAGAGAAACTCCAAGCTAACTGTGATCTTAAAGCTGCCAACATCATTTTTCAAGGACTTCCAATGGATGTATATGCCATCGTCAATCATCATAAAGTTTCCAAAGTGATATGAGATAGAGTTAAGCTTCTTATGCAAGGCACGAAATTGTCATTACAAGAAAAGGAATGTAAATTGTATGACGAGTTTGATAAGTTTTCATTTGTGAAGGGTGAAACACTTTATCATTAATACTAGAGATTTTATCAACTAATCAATAACATGAACGTCATCAACATGTCAATGAGACCAGTTCAAGTGAATACAAAGTTTCTAAAAAGTCTATCGCTAAAATGGAGCAAATTTATGACGGATGTGAAGTTGGCTAGAGATTTGTATTCTACAAACTTTGATCAATTATATTCATATCTCGAACAACATGAGGCACATGCAAATAAAACTCGCTTGCTGTGTGAACGATACCAAGATCCTCTTGCATTTGTTGCCAATTTCAATCAACCACCTTCTTACATTACCAACTATCATTCTCAATCCAATGCTACACAGTTTCCTCAACAGTCAAACACAATGATTCCATAAGTTTACTCTTCTCAGTCATACTCATCAATGTATGCAGCACCTCATCTATCACAACCACAAATCATTCATTTATCCGTTCCACCGTCACAACAATTCCAGTCTCATATGGATCATCAAACCTTATTTGTTCTACAAATTTCTTACCATTTACCTCTAGTTTCAACTAAACCAATGACTGAGTTTCCTCAATTAGACTCAGATCTTATTGTTCTTGTGTTTACTCAAGGAGATGATCCAATTGCTCGTCTTAACAAGGCAATGGCTTTCCTGTCAGCTGTAGTTGCTTTAAGGTTCCCTTCAACCAATAATCAACTTAGAACTTCCTATAATCTCATAAACTAGGCCACCATTCACGACGGTAGGGTTACTGTGCAACAAGTTCAAGGGAGGCAAGGACAAATTTATGCTAGTACTGGCTATAAGGGTAATGCTACTAGTTTTAAGGGAACAATACAGGAGGGCAGGCAAGGGTTGTTAAATGTTATAATAGTCAAGGTGAAGGACACATGGCTAGGCAATGCACTCAGCTTAAGAGGCCAAGGAACGTTGTATGGTTTAAGGAAAAGGCAATGGTGGCTGAAGCACATGCATCCGGTCAAATTTTAGATGAAGAGCAACTAGCATTTCTTGCAGATCTAGGCATTCTAAACAGTCAAGCTGCTGAGACAACCATTCCATCATTTATGCTTTCCAGACTAAGGATCTAGATTCTCATGATTCTGACTATGATGATGTCTCTAATGCAAAGGCGGTTCTGATGGCTAATCTTTCCAACTATGGTTCAGACATTATCTCAAAGGTACGTCATTCTGAACCCTATCATAATGATATGGATAATCAAAGTGTACATGCAATACAGGGTTTTGAATAAATACCAGTTGTTGATTTTACAGATAATGAGATAACAAGTGATAGAGTATCATTTTATACTCCTAATATTTGCAATGCACACAATAGACAGTTGTTCAAGATACTAATTTGTATGCACAACAATATTTAATGATATTATATGTAACTGAACAAATGTTTGAACAAATGATTAATCATGCAAATATATTGGAAAACGCTAATCAAGAAAATAATAATGAATCCTTAACCACTGAGCTTGAGAGATATAAAGAACGAGTCAAAACATTTGAACAAAGACTTAATATTGATTTAAGCTATAACACCTCGTGTTTTAGGTCATTGTATGACATTATGTAATTCACAATTTATTTTTAGGGTTTTACGTGTTTGCTCTTAAATCGTAATCGTTAAGCTAAATCGCGTAAACTAAAAATGATCATTCAATGTAAACAGGAATTAAACGATTAAATGTTTACATCAAGCAAGTGTTCTATGATTTTTTAGAGTATAATTATTAACATTGTTCATTTTATTTTTATTGGTTACGTAAAGTGCTTACGTTTCGCGATAAAATACGTTTAGGCATTCCCAGAACCACCAAAACTTTTCTACGCTTCAACAAATACCCAAAATTGTACCTAATAATCAAAAGTTACAAAAATACCATCCTAGTATGCATATATGGCCGGATCTAAGGTGAGACATACCAAGAAAATATCTAGCTCAAAGTATCTTCCTTGAATTCATAGGATGAATCCCATATTAGGGAACCAATCACTTACACCTTCCAACTCTTGTAAGATACAACAACCTTAGAATGTTCATCAAATGCAAAACCTATTTTAATATTATCACAATTGTACAGGGAAATTTTTCACTTTATTACATTACTTGTATTGTCAACGAGATTTCTTTAAGGGGTGGAGACTATAACAACCCAAGAATTTTCATCAAATGCAAAACTTATTTTACTATTATCACAATTGTACGGGGAAATTTTTTGCTTTATTACATTACTTATATATCTCAGTATGTCATAACTAAAGTAGACGAGCTCACGCAACCTATCTATAACAATCCTGTCTTCATATATGCCAAGCAAACATCATAACATGTCAAGTCAATATCATTCTATCATCATTACAAAGTACATTATTCCTATAATGTACTATTCGCAACGTTATGTCTAAACGGGCTTTAAACCGTTATCATATACCTCTAAACCCTAATTTCGTGAAGGGTTAATATCTAAAGTGAATGTACAAGCTACTAAAGCATATGTACAAGTATCATAACATCTCATATGAATATACATTTTATCCAAAGAAAGGTACAAGTCCTTAAAAGCTCAATATACAAGTCATTAAGCATGATCTCTAAAATAGCCGTTTTACCTCCATTTTCATTCTAATTTCTTCACCACCACTTATGTACAAGCTACTATACTCATTATACAATGTGTAAACCCTAATTATTCTATTCATAAGCCTTCACACACATATTACACTCAAAACCCTAATTCAAAAGTTTAAAACCCTAACCCGAGCTAAATACTAAACCATGACCCGTTTCTTCGTTTTTATCCATCAAAAACCTAAACCAATACCCAAATAAGTTTTAATAACTTAATTTACAACATTATCAATCATGTTCAATCATCATTCCATCATCATTTATCATTCTACTTCAATTATACAAGAAACGAATCCAAGAAACCCTAATTGTGCACTAAATGTAACTTTGACCCATTTACTCATTATCTGACCATCTCATTCTCAATTAAGCAACCAAGAGTCATTGTAAACCCATAAAATGAGTTTACAAACCATTATCCATTATTATCCATCATTACTTTGACAATATACAAGATTTACAAAGCTAGAAAACCCTAAAAGTCGTATATAAACCCTAATTCCAACCTACGGCTTATTATTCCATTTCATCGCATTTTAACTTAAAAAAACTATCAAATATCATTAATAATTCATATTACATTGCTTAAGATCAGTATTCGATCACCCTTGATCATTTACACACGAACTACAAGCCAAGAAAGCCAAAGAAACCCTAAACGAGCTCTATGTGAACACATGACCTTATTTACTCAATTTTGACCCATTCTAAACCAAACCACTTATCATTTTTCATTAATTATCCAATATATAAGCCTCATAAACATAAATTAACATTTACATTGCAAGTATACTCAAAATCTAAGCCTTAAATTCAGTAAAAACCCTAAACCACACCATTTATGAACCGCGACCCCATTTATTCATTTTAGACTCGTTTTAACCCAAACCAATTGCTAATATTTGCTAATAAACTTATTTACAGACCTTAAGATCATATTTTAACCATCCTTGATCAATGTGTTCGAATTATAAGCAAGAAAACTTATGAAAACATTGTCGAGTCCTAATCTGACCCGCATCCTTTCTATATCATTTTTAACCCATTTAAAACCTTACCATGTGCAAATAACCACCAAGGATTCATTCTAGATGTCCCTAAGAAGCTTACCCAGTAGCTTGGACCTTCTCTTGGTCAATAATGAAGGCCACATGGCTCTTCTTTTGCCTAGATAAGCTAAAATCATATTCAAAACATTACCAGACATAACTTTAATTAACGCTCCTCGTGCTTAACATCTCCAGATATTGAATAAAATGCTTAAAACTGCTTATGTTCTAATCCTTATATCATTCATCATCGATGTGCTTTCAAAAATCATGTCCCGGATCCATATCATACCACAATACTAGGGAGCTTCATATTAAGAAGTTTCATCTTGGTATTACGTTCTGTCTGAGTTGTTGGGTTTACGATTTAAAGTGCCCTAGCTCCACAAACGTTTACTGAATGACTTCTAAACTATGATGGCCCGAACGGTGTTATGATAATTTTTATATCAAAACCAACATCGATATCCAAAAACTTATATATACAATCAAACTAAGACTTGCCATATATTAACCCAGGTTGTCTGTGATTGCCGTGTTGAAGCCGTTACTTTCATTCCCTATACATTAGCTATCAATTTCCCTATAACTGTTCAGGTGAGTTCATAGCCTCGCATTTCAATCTTTTTATAAACCCGCGAGGGGGATACATGCTATAAACATGAATGCAATTATTTCTGTATGCTATTTCAATTTACTATTGCCTAAGTAACTGCTTTGCCTTTAAGTCCCCATAATCATGAACCGTTAATTACTCTCCGTAGTAAGCGCGAATGATGTGAATAGATCTATTTGGGCTGGACTCCCCGTTGGTGTACCCAGTTACGTGTAACCAATTGCACATCATTAGAAATCACGCGGGTATTTTGGCAAAGGTACCCGCAGGGGCTATAACGTATCACCATACCCTAAGGCTTCGGATTCATGAGCTAATGGCAATAATAAATATGTTTTCAATACCGAGTGTATATCAACGTAACCCGAATATCGCATTTGCATTCAAATTATATTACTTAAACCTATGGATTCACTCAACCTTTGTGTTGACTTTTTAGCATGTTTTATCTCAAGTAACTAATGGCACGGAGTGGCGAGGACATGAAGATGGAAAAACCGTTATCATTCAAACTTTATTGTATAGATTTTGGGAACCTCTCATTTGTAAAAACTCTGAAGAAATAATGAATGATAACTTATTTTCAAAAACAACTCTTTTTGATTCGTTTTCTATGATTATGACTGTTGTACCTTGAAGTAATACCCCAGATTAGCTTCCGCTGCTATATGTAAAAATGGGGGTGTTACAACAGTGCATGGCCCAGTGTGGCGCAACTTACGTTTGTTGAAGTAGGGTAACTTTCCTACATATCCAATTTTTTTATTTGGTCTACAAGTGTAAGCTCTCACAACCTTTTGTCGTTTATTTCGTTATTGGCATTCCTTACCATCTCGGTTTCCTAACGTACGACCTGATCCATTTAGTTGTGAGCTATGCGGATTTTTGCCTCAATAGCTTTAATAGCATTAGAAATTCGTCGGGTTACAATACGCTCGATCCTCACAGAACTCATTCCTTGTCTCATTGTCGGTATTTTCTTCACATTCGAATGGAGTAAACAAAATAAAATAAGTCGAATTTCAAAAGTTGTTTTTCCAAAAAGAAATAGAATGTTATGAGGTTATGGGTTAAAGTTGTGTGCGAGTTAATCGGCATGTTTCTAGAAGTTACAAGAAGTAAGAAGAGTTGAGAGGTGACGAGATGACGTAGGTGATTCAACAGTATGGGACGAGTGTTCAAAGTCGTCTTCAGAGTCGAATAGTAGGATGATCAGTGGGGTCGACAGACTACAACGGGTTTCCAAAATTACGTAAAACGGTAAAATGTAAAGTCGCGAAAAGTTTTAAAGATCATCGTATTACTCATGATGTTTTAGAAGTAAACGAGGCAATTGTTTCACTCGTAATGTCTTAAAATAAACAAGACCATTGTGTCACTCACAATGTCTTAGGAAAGTTTATAGTATATTTTTATTCGATAATATATATATATATATATATATATATATATATATGTGTGTGTGTGTGTGTGTGTGTGTGTGTGTGTGTGTATGTATGTATATAGACAACTTCCATATATGAAAATAGGGAAATATACGTAAGGCAATTGTAAACGCAGAGAAGAATAGACGCAAGACAAACGTAAGCTCATAGCAAAATAGAGCTTAAGGGAAAAAAATAAGCGCAAAGAAACATAACGCAGGGAACGATGAACGCAGGGCAGAGATAAACCCATATCATAACATGCTTAAGGAAAAATTGTTCTCAGGTATATGCCATAGCAAAAACACGTATAAGGCACACATAAAAGCACGTAAGGATCACATACTGGTTATAGACTAGACTAGATACTTCTACCATAGATATTTCATACCTGGTTCTCTATAACTTTGGCTCTGATTACCAATTTGTCACACCCCTAAACGAGGCTGGCGGAATAGTGTTACGGGGGGCGTGACAATTATAATATACATCACACAAAGTACAAAGAACGACCACTAATGGACGTTTTGAAAATCATAACTCGTTATATTTATTAAAAATGGATAAGTCTTACAAGATTTGAAATGAAATTAAAAACGTTGTGGAAGCATAATTAAGTTTTCAAAAGAAAACGAGTATGAATGATAAGAAAAGTCTTGAGAGATGATATCATATTGCACGTAGACTCCACACAGCACATCAGAGGAGTCCAAAGCTAAGTACCTGAAAAACATGCTTAAAACGCCAACATAAAGTTGGTGAATTCATAGGTTTAGTTCAAACGTAATTAGTGTGGACTAAAGTATACAAAACGTATGCGCTTGTTATAACAGATAACAAACGTCACTATAAAAGGTATTTTCGTTGCGCTAAGCTCTGGAACACCGAGCTAATAGGAGTAGATATTACATTGCCAAATAAATTGCTTGCCCTTAAAGCCAATGACACACTACCAGTTTCGACATGACATTATCCTTAGTTCTTGGAAATCCTGAAATTTGTAGTGCTTCTCAGGATGGGATATTTAGTCCTAATAGATCTACTATTCACTCGCGCTACCTTAAACGGTCTTCCGGTCCAAGAAATTAACCAGATTCATGATAACTCCGGACAATAGTGGTCTATACGCTCTTAGCAAACACGTTAAGCAGTGAAATCTCACGATATTGTACTTGTGTCCTGTTTAAAAAAAATCAAGCAATGTTTATCATCCACAAGTTATAACAAGTTAATCATAACGAGTTAAAAGTGGGCTAATGAACTACCTCGAGTATGTGAAATGAAAGAGTAAAAGTCTAGGAATATGATCACACGGAAACGAATGACGGTACACGAACGCAACCCTAAGAGAATATAGGTTTTTCAACTTAGAATCGAGATGATAGGAAGATACGGATATTGTATAAACGTTTATGTAAAAATACTTTTGTAAATGTCCTTATAATTAAAACGTTAGTGATCGGTTTTGTGGTTGAAGGTATATATATAATATATATATAATGTCATTTAATAACGTTCAAGTAAAAATATATTTATACATATATATTGTTCGGCATTTTACCCAATAATCTCAAATAATGATTAAATAACTTTTAATAATAATTCGTTTTTATATCTTTACATTTACACACTTTTTTTATATCTTTAATTTACACACTTCCAGGTAAGTCACCCATGCTAGTGCTTCTCTCACATGAGCACGCTTAACTGTCGGTATTTAAATTAAATATGTATTTTAATGTATTTATATAAGTTAAGTATATATTATTTATCGTTTATACATAATATGTTTTTCGGAAAAGTTTTATAAAATAATATTTTCACAATTTAATCTAAGTATATAATTCTTACAAAATTTCGGCATGACCCGTTCGTGTTTACTTGTTTTCCAAAGTCATAGACTTTAATAAAAACTCACTTTCAATTTACATTTCACAAGTTCAATCAATAAAAACTCTTTATAACTAGTCCGATAAGCAAACAGTATTAAATAAGTCATTGGTTCATCAATAAGCTATCATAAGCACTTAATAAGCCAAAACAACATAAGTCGAACCACATAAGCTCAAGAATAAACTCGTGGTGTCAGGCTTTGGATGTGGGACGCGGCTAGAAGCCCAAGCAAACCATATTCGGGCTTATTTATTAAGCCGAATAAGTTCGCCATTTGTCCTTTCGAAATAAGCTAGAAAGTAAGCTTATATTTATAAGCCGAAACAAAATAAGCTAAACAAATACTTCTCCTTTCTTTTCTAGTTGGTCCGAACCAAACAATAAGCCCATTAAACTCAAAATAATCAAATAAGCTTTTCCAAAAGCTTATTAACATAAGCCGAACATAATAAGCTATAAGCTAGCATTTTTATTATACAAAAATAACCACGATCACAAAACTATACTTTCCTTATATTTCTTGTTATTATTTTCGAACCATAGGCATAACCTTTTAAGGTTTATGTAGTTTTAAAATCTTTGTTTTTACAAAATAAGTTGTACAACTAGTATGTATGCATCAAGATGATTATGAAAGTACAAGTTATGAAAAGATTTGAAGACTTACAAAGATTGAAGGTTTAGAAGAATGATTGATGACTAGAACAACCCAAACGTTGTTTAACTTATACCCGAATGATACAAATGATCAAACCTTCAACAAATCTTCAAGAGTTTTTGATCAAAGATGAAAAGTTATGAATTTATATATGTGTGTATGTATTTTCGTGGACTAGGAAGAGCAAGAGAGAAAAGAAAACTCAATGCTAAGTGTGTGTTTGATATGAAAAGAGAAGAATGGAAGTAACATGGTATTTATATGCAAAGTTTACTTCACACACTAAAAGTGTGTTTGTGTGTGTGCATGGAATAGGACAAGAGAAAGAGAGGGGACCAAAATGATGTCCCAATTAAATTCAAGCTACGACAAAAATGATAGTTGGCACTTGTCTTATTGTATTTGAATTTCAAATTAGCATTCAAAGTTTATCAAGGGGTGTTGTTTGGACGTGAGCTAGCAAGGGGGGACCAAACGATTTTTCAATATTTTAAGGTGCTAGTGCTTCTTGCATGATTTAATTTCTAAGCCTTCCATGCATACTCATTTTTAAACGAAACACGGTTCACGCAAGTAACGAAACGAATAACGGTATCACCGAAAATTATGAAATTTTAAATATTTCCCTAAAATATAAAAACGTGGCTATTGCCAAAATACTACAACGATAGGTGTCTCGGCTCGCTCCCGGCGACGATTCTCAGATAAAAGCGAGAAAACTTCCCTTTTAAACGTAAAAGTTAATCGAAACTTTTAAAAATTCAAATTACTAAACGGAAACGGCTAAATTATTGATCGAAAATTCTTGGGATGTCACAGCCAAAACGCCCACTTGTCCATGTATGGTTTGTTCATGTGTTGCAGGCTGTGGATTGTTGAAAGTGGATGTTTAAAGCATATGACTGGTGATCGTTCACTGCTGAAAAATTTCATTGAGAAATTCATGGGCACATTCGGCTTTGGAAATGATCATTTTGTAGCAATCACAGGCTATAACGATTATGTACAAGGCAATATCACTGTTTGTCGTGTATATTATGTTGAAGGAGCTCGTGAATCTAATTTGTATACAATCTCCATTTCGGATATGGCTGCTTCTTCACCTTTTTGTCTTCTCTCCAAAGCCACTTCAACAAAGTCATGGTTATGGCACCGCAGACTCTCACATCTAAACTTTGGTACCATAAACGATCTTACCAAAAAAGATATGGTTAATGGTCTTCCTAAATTCAAATACAGTAAAGATCACCTGTGTTCTACATGTGAGCGAGGGAAAAGCAAGAAATCTTCTCATCCACCTAACTTGGTTCCAAGCACTCATTCCAAATTGGAATTGCTACGTATGGACTTATGTAGGCTAATAAAGGTAGCAACCATCAACGGAAAGAAGTATATTCTAGTGATCGTTGATGATTATTATCGATTCACATGGGTATATTTTCTTCACACCAAAGATGAGACTCTAGAGATCATAAAGAAGTCTATTGCTCAAGTTCAGTTGAATTACAATGCCAAAGTTTACAAGATTCGAACAGACAATGGCACTGAATTCAAAAACGCAATTCTTAAGGCTCATTATGAAAAGTTAGGCATTATGCAACAATTTTCGACTGCTCGAACGCCTCAACAAGGTGTTGTTGAACGACGCAATCGTACTCTTGTCGAGGCTGCACGCACAATGCTTATCTTTTCCCAATTACTAGAATTTCTTTAGGCCGAGGCAATTTCCACCATTTGCTTTACTTTAAATAGATTAATCATTCATACGAGGTACAACAAGACTCCATATGAACTTCTTCATGGCAGAAAACCAAATGTGGAGTACTTTCATGTATTTGGTTCACTTTGTTATCCAACAAATGATCGCAAAGACCTTGAAAAGATGAAACCAAAAGCAAACATTGGAATCTTTATTGGATATTTTAAGACATCTAGAGGGTTTCAAATATATAATCGTTGAACCAAAAAGATTATGGAAACCATTCACATCAAATTTGACGAGCATACAGCTATGGCTTCTGAACACGACAGTTTAGAACCCATTTCTCAACGATTCATACATGATGATTCATCAACAGAATCCATGAATACTCCATATAAAGAAGATTTGGATAATTTGTTCGGGCCAATGTACGAAGAATACTTTGAGAAAAGATCTTCTGACGTATTCATTAATTCTGCTGCATAACAAGTTCATAATCATGAAGACTCACTTTTGACATCTTCAATCATCATTGAAGAACACAAGGCTCCTCTCATTGTAACTACATCCGAAGAACAAACTTCTCTAATCTCCTTGAATAAGGCTGATGAATTGAATCAAGAAGACTCTGCATATTTTGATGGTAATACGGTCTTTGTTCCATATGATGCTCCAAACTTTAAGGAAGTCGAGTCATCTACAACAGCTCTAGACCCATCAAATATGCATGAGTTCCACCAAATACAACTCTCAACACATATCTGGACTAAAGCTCATCATTTAGAACAAGTAATTGGTGACCCATCCAAACCTGTGATGACTCGACAAAGACTTCACACAGATTTTAAGGCATGCATGCATGCATTAACCGTCAGTACTCTCGAACCAAAGAATATCAAAGAAGCCATGTCAGATCACAGTTGGATAGAATTGATGTGTTGTCGAGTAGGGTCAATTATTTGATTATCAAGTTTTAAATTTATATTTAGCCGGCAAACCTAAAATAACACTTTAACGAGCAGTGTACCCGGTCAAGATGGAGTTCGCGGTAAGTAGGGTGTCGAACACTAAGAGTGGAATATTAATCCTATATTCTATCAATATTTTAATTAGTCTATTTACTGGTTAAACCTATGCTATGTACGTTGTCTATTGATATGGGGGTTTTCAGCCTGAGAGACTGGCACAGGTTTGGTGGAAACAAATACCAATTCAATACATAATAAACATAAAAGAAGAAGATTAGAAGATAGAAAAGCGATACAAGCCTAATGATAGAAAACCGTATTAGCCATATTAAATCCAGTTCAATGTTGGTTTGTTTGTTTTACTGCAATGATTTACTTATCTCGAAGCGGCATATCATTCTTAAGACTTAGGCGGGACATCATCCTAAGACCTAGACATGATTAATCCTGTCACAATTAATGCATCCGCGTAAAGCATCATTTAGTTTAATTATAATCTATCTTAGAGAATTAAAGCAGTGGTGATCCTGTTAAAACCCTAGCCTAACGGGACTTTACCCACTTATTGTTTGATGGTGTTTTATATACTAGTAGTCCACTATTCCAATCTTTATCAGTTAATTAAGAACATAGTTATTAAGAGGCATGATTAGCTGAAAACATTAATACTTGAGGTCTCTCTACTAGGTTCCAACTAAGCTCTATAATAAAAAGATAAAGCACGAACGTTATTTGTGTCCCTATTGGTCCAGGAAATATGAAACACGATATCGGAGTGCTTTATACCGGATATCTAGCGATATCTAGATTACTTGGTCCGTATCACTAGATCCAGTTGAATGATAGGTCGTATATTCAAACACATAAACAAGTATGAGGTGATACACATAATTAAACAATCAACGATAAATTAAGAAATCGATTTTGAAACAAACCAAACATTGAACTTTCATTAAGATGGCTAATACCCGAGGGTATTAGCCCACAAACTTTGTAATTATACAAGCGTAATCAAACAATGAAAATTGAATGATTAAGAGAGTAAAAATATCACGATGTCTTCTATGGATTCATGATCAATGCTTGACCTTGGTGGTTGATCTTCTCTTCTAAGATTCATATTTAGTGAGTATGGTATAAAGAATATGATATTATACACTGAAAACTTATTTTTGAGTCTTCTATTTATAGTGTCTAAAAAAGACTCGATACGCCGTATCCAGCAAGGTCGATACGGCGTATTGGGCTGGATTTCTTGGAGTGCGCGCTACATTCATAATAAATCTTTGATATCATTCCTAATTTACTTGATTTACTATATCTTCTAACTGTTATCTTCATGGATACGACGTATGTAGACAGCATGGATACGCCGTATTGGGAATTGGTCAAACGCGTTTTCTTGTGAAGTCTTGGCGCAGATACGCTGTACCTCTTAAGTTGGATATAGCGTATTAGTGAAATTTTAGCAATCTTCAAATGTCTTCGTTTTAGCTCAAAATTATGAGCCTTTTAGCTTGTCTTCACAAAACACTCCTGAATTACTGCATTTATCAAGTTTAAAGCAATTAAGTACCAAATAATGCAATAATTATATAAAAGTGGGCAAAATAGATGGGATAAATGATATAATAAAGTGACGTTATTTGATGTCATCAAATATCCCCCCACTTGAATCCTACTTGTCCTCAAGTAAACTTTAGAAAAAGTTTCAGTTTATGAAAATGTGTCCCAACCAAAGTTGAGGATTTTCCATTTAAGCATCGTTTTGTCCTAACCACATGTACATAACCGAGCTCCTCACGAAATATGAAAATGAAAACACTAAGATCACTCAACTAATCTAGGGTGCAACATTTAAGTAGTACGCTCAATTGCTCGGTCGTGATTAGCTTCGTATCATAGGCTTGTCAAGGATACACATCTTCACCGTTAAAGCTGAGGAAGAATAAGTCAAAAGTTAAATTGGGTTAAGAAGGCTTACGATTGATCATTCAACAGTCTTTCACCATAAGTACCACACCAACAAGGCAGCTGTACCGTACATAGACAGTCGTAACAACGGAATAGACATATACAATCCGAACACATCCATGTTCGTGTTTAACTAGCGGTTAGGATGAAGAATGATATAGGGTAGGGAACTTCTAACTTTCACCGAAAGTCATCATCCAACAAGGCAGCTGAGACATGCATACATGGCCATAATGACGGAATAGACATGCATGCTTGAACAAGTCCTCGTTCGAGTAGACATTAAGGTTAGTTACTAGGAATGGGAAGTAAAATGGGTGTTAAGTAAAATTCATAAAACAAATAGATTAAGCTAACAAATAAGGTACGGTTGCTAGTAACTTTCCCCTGACCGTTCCATGACAAAGACTCGAACATATAGACAGACGCCTCGATCACAGAAATGACAAAGACAACCTAAGTTGGCGTTCCCATAACGGTCAACTTCTCTTACATCCCGCTCTTTACATACTTTTACATAAGTGGTGATATTAATCACTTTTTACAAGACTTTACATCATTGATTTTTGTAACGTATCAACGAATAATCTATCCTTCTAAGTTATTCCTTTGGTATAAACTTATTTTGAACCGACTATTTTTCTTCCTTCTCTTCTTTTCTTTTTTGAAATACATCATAGATCTAGGTTTAATTTCACCGTCTTCACTTTCATAATTTGTCTGGATAATCTTTTCCTTGTAGCATTTCTTCTTCGGGCATAATTAATAATCGCGAAAGTAGCGAAACTTACGAGCTACATATTTTTCTCATTGCATTGTGCAATTTCCCGACCATTACAAAGATAGAAAATTTTCACTTTGACACAGGAAATACAAAACTTTACACAAAAGCAACTAGAAACATAGAGAAATAGGCTTAATCTACACGGTAGGCTAAGGTGCAAAGGTGTAACGAAACATATAATATGGTGTAGAAAAAGAAAGGAATGGCTCAACAGGTTGTTCTAGGGGATTTTACTCTAAAAATAAGAGTAATCAAGGGTTACACGGGTTTAACTAACCAATGTGGTCAGTTATTTTTATGACATGTTGGCTATTTGGTTTAATCTTAGAAATTTATTAGTTGAACATGTTATTCCATCTAAATCTATAGTACTAATCATGGCGGTCTCGAGTGATATGCTAGGTCAAGTTTTAAAGTCCACTACATCACTGGCACACTCATAATTTTACGGAATTTTAGTAGACAGTTGGAAACGGAATAGGCTTAATTCTCATAATATGTATCAAGGGTTATATTGCACTAGGTAATGTAACTAGTGATTTTTACAAAAGTCATGCTAATTTTTTTTTAATTTTGGCTATTTTTAAGCACTTTGCATGTTATTTTGTAAAAAAGAAGACAAGTACGTTCTAATTCCCCATCCCCCACTTAAATTATACAACGTCCTCGTTGTATAGATAAAACAATTAATAAGGGAAAATATAATTAGAACGGAAAACTCCTTGATGTTTTGCTCGTGATAATTCTCCAAGATGAGTTCTTGAGCAAAAAGTATGTTGACTAGGGCTTCAGCATGCCCAGATAAGTTCAACGCATGTCTTTTTCAGCATATACCATATCATAGTTTCAGCAAGGTCCTGTATAAAAGATTAGAAGACAAGTGCAAATTCTATCTCGCTACAATGGTACAAGAAAACAATTAAACACACAACTGTACAGGGACCAATACGCCGTATCCCAAACCCTAGAATACGCCGTATTGTTCCTGTAGAAATAATTAAATTACTAGAAATTAAATATTTAGTTTTAAAAACTGATAACATCCAGACATCTCTATACGCCCTATCGAGAGGGGTTCGATACGCCGTATAGAGTGTCTGGGAAGACAGACTCGTGCAACAAACAATTAAAATGCGGAAAACAATTAAAATGACCGGGTTGTCTCCCGGGAAGCACTTTTGTTTCAGATGGTCTTTAAGTTCAACCTTTTTCTTCTTTCCTCTTCATTTATCAGGCGTTGTCACGACCCATTCTTCATTAATGAGATGTAAAAGTTCTCGATAAGCATCGAGGCTATCCTTTAAATGTTTGAGGTATTCAGACTCTTTTATTGTAATGTACTCTTTGTCATCATCGAATGAGTACTTCATCATCTCAAATCTCCTAACTTTGTAGTTTGATGGTTCAGGAATTGGATTACCCATATGTCCTTGATTTTCTTGAGTACAACCGATGTTGTTTCCTTCATAATCCCTTCCAAATGTTGGGTTGATGTCAAGATAAGGATTGCTTTCCCATTCAGTTTTTATATTCGCATATGGTCCTCGTCCAAAATTATCCATACGAGTAAATGGAGCCATATCGTGAGCATTCACTTTCCACCAGCACTCTTGTAGTTTTATCAGTACTTCATATTCTAGCCCGTGGAAGTTTTCAAAGCAGCTCTTCAACCATCTATAGGACTTTACCACCCCAAGAGTCACGTCTCCTCATGATCCTTCATCATAATTTTTGAGGTTTTGGATATCATAAGTGACCAGGTCGGTGTCAATATTTAGGAGGCAGTTGAATTTGTGATATGCCTCGCATAAGGGTGTTTCAAAGTCAAATAAGTTACCTTCTATCCTAAAGATTTCGAGAACATTATCCATTTCGTTAGGGTTGTTATCCATCTCAGTTTATTCTTCATTGTGATTAGAAAGATGGTGGAATTTTAGGATGAACTATTCAAGCATGTCATCCCAAGTAGTGATTAAGCATATACACTCCTTTGTAAACCATTCATATGCAGCTCCTGTGAGTGAAACAGGGAAAATACTAAGCCTGAATCGGTCTTGAGTTAACCCATTGAGTTTAATTGGCTCAACAATTTTGGGAAATTTATTGATGTGTTCGTATGCGTTTTCCCCATCATTCCCATAAAAAGTATCATTGCGTATCTTCTCTAAGAATGTTCCTTGTATTTCAATGATACATTTCTCGACCATTCTTCCTTCGTTATCATTAGAGACAAAATTCTTTCGGGTAGCAGTGATGTAGTCGTTTTGTTCCGCCATTGTGGTTTCTTTGTCAATGGTTTCCTATAATTAAGCACAAATAATCAGTATGATGTACCCTTGGAGAAGGGAACACACAAAATAGGAATTCAAAAATGAAAATTATTACGGTTACTGTATCAGATGACAGATACGCCGTATTAAATTAGTTTGAATATGCCGTATAGGTCTGTTGCATATCAGTACGCCGTATAGAGTTTAGACAATAAAAACTCAATACACTGTTTTGATCAGAAGGTTTGATACGTCGTATCCAACTGGTGGATACGGCGTATCAGGTGATTAGTCAAAATAGAATACTATTTAAAAACAATTAAGTGCGGGAATTTAAACAAACAATTTAAAACACACAATGCGAATAAATACAAGCAGAATTTAAATAATTAGATTACACTAAACTAATTTAAATTAATGGTTAGAAATACTAATAAGAATAATGTTTAATTATTTCACTCTCCGTCAACGGCGCCAAAAACCTGACGTGCTATCGTGTAGGGTCAATTATTTGATTATCAAGTTTTTAATTTACATTTAGCTGACAAACCTAAAACAACACTTTAACGAGCAGTGTACCCGGTCAAGATGGATTTCGCGGTAAGTAGGGTGTCGAACACTAAGAGTGGAATATTAATCCTATATTCTATCAGTATTTTAATTAGTCTATTTACTGGTTAAACCTATGCTATGTATGTTGTCTATTGATATGGGGGTTTTCAGCCTGAGAGACTGGCACATTTTTGGTGGAAACAAATACCAATTCAATACACAATAAACACAAAAGAAGAAGATTAGAAGATAGAAAAGCGGTACAAGCAAAATGATTAAAAACCGTATTAGCCATATTAAATCTAGTTCAATGCTGGTTTGTTTGTTTTAGTGCAATGATTTACTTATCTCGAAGCGGCATATCATTCTTAAGACTTAGACGGGAGAGATACATCCTAAGACCTAGACTACGATTAATCTCTTTTTGTGTCACAATTTAACGTCTTCGCATATAAGCATCCTTTAGTTTAGTATTAATCATTCTTAGAGAATTAATGCAGTTAGTGGTGTCCTGTATTTTAAAACCCTAACCCAACGGGGTCTGTTACCCTTATTGTTGTCGGTGTTTATATAATCGTTTAACATATTCCAATCTTTATCAGTTAATTAAGAGCTAGTGATTGCTGAAAAATAAAAGGGTCATACTACCCGTCCAACTAAGCTCTAATCAAAAGCAAGACAGAAAATTATTTGTGATCTATTGGTCCAGTAATATGAAACACGATATGGAGAGCTATCCCGGTATCTAGATTACTTGGTGCATATCATTTGATCAGCTTGTGATATGTCTTAATATTCAAAACACATAAACAAGTATGAGATGATAAACATAATTAAACAATCAAGGATAAATTAAGAATCTATTTTGAAACAAACCCAAACATTGACTTTCATTAGATGGCTAATACCGAGGGTTTAGCCCACAACATTGTAAGTATACAAGCGTAATCAATCAATGAAAATCATGTATTAGATTAAGAGACGTAAAAATTTCTCGATGTCTTATATGGATTCGTGATCAATGTTGACCTTGGTGGTGATTTCTCTTCTAAGATTCTCTTTTTTGCGTGTATGATATAAAGATATTGATATTGCACACTTGAAAACTCGTTTTTGAGTCTTCTATTTAAGTGTCTGAAAAAGACTTGATCGACGTTATCCAGCAAGGTCGATACGGCGTATTAGGCTGGATTCCTTGGAGTACGCGCTACGTTCGTATAATCTTTGAGATCTTTTCCACAATTTACTTTAATTTCAATGTATATTCGAATTAGTTATTTCATGGATACGGGTATGTAGACAGCATGGTAGCCGTATTGGGGAATTGGTCAAACCTATTTTCTTGTGAAGTCTTGGCGCAGATACGTCCTATCTCTTTAGTTGGATACGGCGTATTGATGAATTTTCAGCAATCTTCAAATGTCTTCGTTTTAGCTCCAAATTATGCGCCTTTTAGCTTGTCTTCACAAAACACTCCTGAATTATTGCATTTATCAGCTTTAAAATAATTAAGTACCAAATAATGCAATAATTATATAAAAAAGTGTGCAAGTTTGATATGATAAATGATATTATAAAGTGACGTTATTTGATGTCACAAATATCCCCCCACTCGAATCCTACTTGTCCTCAAGTAGACTTTAGAAAAAGTTTTAGTTTATGAAATTATTTGTCCAATCGAAGTTGCAGGATTTTCCATTTAAGCGTCTTTTGGTCCGAAAGTCACATGTAATAGAGCTCCTCTATGAAATTATGGAGATGTAAACATTAGCATACTCAACTAAATATATGGTTGTAACATTTCAAGTAGTATGTCAATTGCTTTTCGATCGTGATTAGCTTTGGTATCATAGGCTTTGGCAAAGGACACACATCTCACCGCTATAGCTGAGGAAGACACAAGTCAAAAGCTAATATTGGGTTAAAGAAGCTTCGGTTGATCATTTTAACTGTCTTTCTCCATAAAGTACCACCAACAAGCAAATGTTCATACATACACGACGTAAGGACGGAATAGACATATTACAATTCGAACCAAATCTGTTAGTGTTTAACTTACGGTTAGGATGAAGAATGATATAGGGTAGGGAGCTTCTACCTTTCCACCGAAAGTCGTCATCCAACAAGGCCAGCTGAGACATGCATACATGGCCGTAACGACGGAATAGACATGCATGCTCGAAAACCAAGTTCCTCGTTCGAGTCAGACCACTAGGTTTGGTTGATAGAAAGAGATTCCTCAATATTACAAACTAAAAGTAATATCACTTACCTAGAAGCAAAATTAGGTGGTTAAGTTAAAAATTCACAAAAACAAATAGATTAAGCCAACAAATAGGTAAACATTTGATATTAACCTTTCCCCCCGACCGTTCCATGACAAAGACTCAAACATATAGACAGACGCCTTGATCACAGAAATGACAAAGACAACCTAAGTTGGCGTTCCCATAACGTCAACTTCCCTTACATCTCGCTCTTTACATACTTTTACATATTAAGTGGGTGATATCGGCCACTTTTTACAAGACTTTACATCGTTGATTTTGTAACGTATCAACGAATAATTGATCCTTCCAAGTGATTCCTTCGGTATAAACTTCTTTTGAACCGACTATTTTTCTTCCTTCTTTTTTTTTGAGCAATACATAATAAACCTCGGTGTGATTTCACCGTTTTCAGTATCATAATTTATCTGGATAATTTTTTTTCTTTCATGTAGCACTTCTTCTTCGGGCATAATTCATAATCGCGAAAGTAGCGAAACTTACGAGCTACATATTTTTTCCCATTGCATTGTGCAATTTCCCGACTACTATAGAGATAGAAAAATTTCACTTTGACATAAGAAATACAAAATTTTACGAAAGCAACTAGCAACATAAAGAAATAGGCTTAATCTACACGGTAGGCTAAGGTGCAAAGGTGTAACGAAACATATAATATGGTGTAGAAAAAGAAAGGAATGGCTCAACAGGTTGTTCTAGGGGATTTTAATCTAAAAATGAGAGTAATAAAGGGTTAACGGATTTAACTAACCTGTGTGGTTAGTTATTTTTTACGAATGTAGGCTGTTTGGTTTTATCTAGAAAATTTATTAGGTGAACATGTTCTTCCATTAAATCCATAGTATAGTACTATTCTTGGCTTTTTGGTCTCAAGTGATATGTCAGGCAAGTTTATAGTCCATAATCATTGGCACTCTCATAATTTTGTGGTATTTTGGTAGAAAGTGGAAGGAAATAGGTTAATTCTCACAATTAAGGTTATAGTGCGCTAGGTAATGTAACTAGTGATTTTTACAAAAGTCATGCTAAATTTTTTTAAATTTTGGCCGTTTTTAAGCACTTTGCATGTTATTTTGTAAAAAAGAAGACAAGTACGTTCTAATTCTCTATCCCGCCACTTAAATTATACAATGTTTCTCGTTGTATAGATATAAACAATTAAATATAGAGAAAATAGAATTGAATAAAAACTCTATTGATGTTTGCTCGTGATAATTCCAAGATGAGTCCTTGAGCAAAAAGTGTGTTGACTAGGGCTTCAGCATGCCCGAATAAGTTCAACACATGTCTTTTTCAACATATACCATATCATAGTTTCAACAAGGTCCTGTATAAAAGATTAGAAGACAAGTGCAAATTCTATCTCGCTACAATGGTACAAGAAAGCAATTAACACACACGAACTAGGATAATAATTGAATCCCTAACCACCCACCCCCCCTCCCCCCCCCCCCCCCCCCCCCCCCCCCCCCCCCCCCCCCCCCCATAGGATACGGTATTTGTCCTGTAGAAATAATTAAATATATAGTTTTAAAACTTGAATAACGCAGACATTCTCTTTACGCCTGTATGAAGGGGTTCGTTACGCCGTATAGAGTGTTAGGAAGACCAGATCGTGCAACAAACAATCTAATTGCAAAAAACAATTAAATTATCTGGGATTTGTCTTTCGGGAAGCACTTTGTTTAGTTGGTCTTTAAGTTTGTCTTTTTTTCCTTCGTTCACTTTGGGTGCGATGTTACGGTCATATTCATCCTTTTTGCGGACAAGATGTATGGGTAAATATTGATACACCGTAACAGTTAACGTTCCTAAGAGTCACATTCGCTTGTGCATATGGCTAAGAATTCTTCATTATCTTTAATCGTGTATTTGATCATTTCGAATTTGTCCACTCTGCATACTCCTTCGTTGGGCTGTTTATTATTTATATCCTCGGATTGAGGTGCCCCACTTAGGTTAATACCACTCAATTTGTAAGTAATCCTGTTATTTTTATTATGGTCGTTTTTATCCATTTCAAAATAGGGTTTGAGGAATGAGTCTTTAGGAGGGTTCCCGTATTCTATGATCTCCCATCTTCACTTGAAACTTCATCATTCAATAGTCCTTCCTCTTTTCTAATTTCTATCCAGGTATACAATAGTGTGCGTTTAGTCGTCTCGTCCACTTTTTTATGATCTTTGAACTTCGAGTTTCTCCAAGGTATGAATTCGAGTGGGTCACGGACTCTTCATTCAATCGTGCGTACATCTATTTTTATAGTAATGCTAGCACATTGATTAGGGGATAAAAATTTCTTGGAAATTTTCTTCAATAACTCTTCCAGGGGAAATATTCCATCCCTCGTCATCTACAATTCTTTTGCCCCATTTGAAAGTGAGAGAGGGAAGGCTTTCATGCGGAATTGAAAAGGGTCCACATCGGTTATTTTGACCAAATCTAGTATTTTGAGAACTTTGCCAATATGCCCGATCACATCTTCTTCACTCCTTCCGCTGAAAGTATTGTTTTGTAGTTCAGTTAATAACTCCTTACTGAATTCGATTTTTACGTTGTTTTCGTCTTTTGGTTCAGCAGGATTTTGTTCTTGAGCTTTATTCGGAATAGGTTTAGCCATTGTTCATCAAACGGTTTCCTGAAGTTAAGCACAAATGATCAGTAGGATGTTCCCTTGGAGAAGGGAACACACAAAACAGGAAATCGAAAACAAAAATTATTACAGTTACTGTATCAGATGACAGATACACCGTATTAAATTAGTTTGAATACGCCGTATAGGTCTGTTGAATATCAGTACGCCATATAAAGTTTAACTGAATACGCCGTATTGTTTGGAAAACAGATACGCCGTTTAGACAGTAAAAACTCAATACGCTGTTTTGATCAGAAGGTTCTATACGTCGTATCCAACTGGTGGATACGGCGTATTAGGTGATCAGTCAGAATAGAATACTATTTAAAAACAATTAAATGCGGGAATTTAAACAAATAATTTAAACACACAACGCGAATAAATACAAACAGAATTTAAATGATTAGATTACACTAAACTAATTAATGGTTAGAAATACTAATAAGAATAAGGTTTAATTTTTTCATCCCGGAGGCGGCGCCAATGGTAACATCTGGCATTTTAGGCATTTAACGACTTCATTTATTATTATTATTTTTTAGGATTTTACGCGTTCGCTTTTAATTTTTATACATTAGCTAAATCGCTTAAACTAAAAATGATCATTTACGGTAAACGGGTATCAAAAATTAATATTTAGTCAAGAGTGTTATAAAGTTATTTAGGGATGAGAATTTATTACTTTACACTTTTTATTTTTATTGGTTACTTATAACGTTCACGTAACGACATTAAAACTTGATTTTGCTATTGACTTGGCAAAAACCATTAACCCACCTACTTCAACAAATACCCACTAATACACTAATAACCAAAAAACTTTTATAAACATTTGTCCACTTAGCCCTAATCCGTAATTGTATACATATACAACAATACACTGAAAATTAAATCCAACAAACCTCCACTAACATAATAACAATTTTTCTTGTTACAATGGATCTAATAGCCATCTTTGCCCAAATGTGTTCCCCTTGTCCTAGCTACGGCAAAACCACAAGGCAAAGGAGGGGACAAGAACATGCATGATAGATTAGTCATTTCATTTTTACACAAGTAAAGCTTTCCAATCAAAGCATTGTCATAAACTGACAAGCACTAAGTATAGTTTTTTAAATCATTTTTCTTGTCCTTCTTGCTCCCTAAACCGGCCACACTCAAGGAACACACCAAATACCATTTGTTGGTTTCACTAGAATGGTATTCTTCCATGTTTAGCTATAAATAGAAGTCATAAAGTGGAAGTAAACTTCACACTTATCATTTCAAGCAAACAAAGCACAAAACCCTTTCTCTTGAGCTCCATACCCACGGCACACTATTCACACATACATACAATTCATATTTTTGCATTCTAAGTGTGTAAGGTTCAAGGTTCATTATTGGTCATTCACAAGGTGTCTGGTAAGCTTGGTTTGAGTTAACAAGGGTTTATAAAAAGATGATTTCTTAATTTTGGGTTTTTAAGGGAAAAATTAGGGTTTTCTCTAAACGCTAATTTTCTAGTTCTAGGGTTCTTTCTTGGTTGGATTTAATCTTGTCATCATTTCCATATTATTAAGGCTTCTATAAACCTAATCTTTTTTCTTTTATGTTTATATTAATTATTTATATTGTAATTCATCACTAGGTTTAATTTTTTGAAGTTAGAATAAAAACAAACTATGTGTACAAGAATTAAATTTTTAATGTGGTTTAAATAATGATGTTTACAATTATGTCAATTTGCTTAAATAAAGGATTTAATGTGTGGGTATTTATATAATTATTTTGTCAAGTTTTGATTATTTTATTTTATTTATAAAAGTTATGGAAAGAGAAATCGAAGTTACTGTAGCAAAACAGTAACTTGGAGAAAATATTTTATAATTTCTAAAATAATACATATCATAGCTTTTCTAAATCAATAAGAAACTTGAAATCGATAAAATAACGAAGGAGTTGTGATATTTACAAGATTTACATTTATAAAAAGTATGTTTATAAAGAAATCGAAAGAGTTACTGTAGCAACAGTAATGGGAAAATTTATTTTTATAATTTTATAAATATTACATATCAATAGCTTTCTAATCAATAAGAACTATGAAAAACCGGATAAATAACCGAAGGAGTTGTGATTTTTACAAGATTAACATTTTATAAAAGTATGTTTATAAAAGAAATCGAAGTTACTGTAGCAAACAGCAACTTGGGAAATTTATTTTATAATTTTATAAAATTAATAATATAATAGCTTTCTAAATCAATTAAGAACTTTTGAAAATCGATAATAACGAAGGAGTTGTGATATTTACAAGAGGTTACATTTATAAAAAGTATGTTTATAAAAGAAATCGAAGTAACTGTAGCAAACTGTAATGGGGAGGAAAATATTTCATAATTTTATAATTAAATACATATCAATAGCTTTTAAAATCAATAAGAAACTTGAAAATCATGGGTAATGAATAGTTATGACCTTTTCTAGTATTATGTATTAAATAACAAAGTAACTTTTTAAAGTTGTTTATAAAAATGGGTACTGTTCACTGACAGTAGGCTGATGAAAATTATATGTTGTTGGATAGAACTTTTAATTACGAAGACGTGGGCGAAAGAATCACTAAAAACCGAATTAAAACGAATGAGATATGATTTTTATACGATTTCAACAATTAATATTTATAAAAAGTATTTTTATAAATATATCCATCTGTTTACTTATTCACAACGGTAAAATGCCATAATTAAATGTATAGGTGATTGATTTTTCAAATACGAAACCATACATATAAAGAACGTGTTAAACGGAGGTAAAACGAATAAGTTACGACGTTTTTAATATTATAACAAATATTATATAAAAGTTGTTTTAATATAATGTATTAAATCGATTAAATGTTATGTTATCGTAACTAATATTTACAATATGATATTTTAATACATCATTAAAATACGAGACCAGGATGCTAAAGAACTATGCAAAACGGTATTGAAACAAAAAGATTATAGTTTATAAAAACTTTATGCACTAATTTTCTACTTGCCTGCACTTATTTTTGTGAAATAACATTAAACTAAATTATATAATGTTATTAATATAAATTTTAAAAGTGTAAAACAATTACTTTTCATAAACGAAATTGTTTGGGCAATTTATTACATTTTCCAATACGGAATTTATGAACATTTATTTTACAAATGCAAATCAAATGTTTAATTTTATAAATTAAACAAACACTTTTAGGTGGTGATGTAACTATATAGAATTATGTATGGATTGGTTATTCAAAGTGCATGCATTCATACGAACTTGTTAATTAAGTTAGCATAACGGACTTCGCTTGTCGATTCACTCACTTGATTTATTTCATTCACTACACCTGCTAAGGTGAGTTCATAGCCCCATGTTTTATTATCAAGATTACAACTTTTGGGTGGCAACAGGCTTTTTGTTTTTACAAATTTGGAGTAAGTGTACATTTTATCATGATTACGTGTTTGCCTAAGTAGCGATAACCCCTCAGAGCCATTATCATGAACTGTCAATTACTTTGTGTGAGCGCGAATGTTATAAATAGATCTATTTGGGGTTGACATCCCCATCCGGGTGAGTAGCTCTCACTGGTGTCACGGAGTGAACCAAGGGATGTTATACATGTTCGGATATCGGATGTTGCGGGTTAGAAATCCATCACGGGCAATGTGGCAATATTTATATTGCAATCATTACATGTCGAGCTTCGGTGTCATGAGCTTAGGGAAACGTAATTACATTTTGTGATGTTTGCATCTGTTGCATTATCATACACTTGAAAATCTTACGGTCCTACATTACATTTTACATAAACCTATGAATTCACCAACTTTATGTTGACATTTTAAGCATGTTTTCTCAGGTCAATGAGGCACGAGGTGCTAAGGATACATTGGGATAGTCTTTTGGGATCTAGGGTCATGCTTAAAGATTTGGAGTCTTACATGATGGGATATTGTTATGATCTAAAAATCTTTAGTATCAAGTGGTTTGAACAATTTAAGCCATTGGCTTGTATTAAACAATTTAAATAAATCCCATTGTTTGTATTTTAAACCGACTTTTTATGGGTCTTTCTACATATCTTGTGCTATTGATCTTTAATGTAAACGCTCCGGATTACACATCATTCCGTGCGACCCATTTGGGAGGTGTTACCCAAACCTGATGTGCTGTGTGTATGAGTCAATTCTTTGCATTATTAAGTTTTAACTTTATTAATTAACGACAAACTTAAAACAACACTTTAAAAGAGCAGTGTACACGGTCAAGATGGAGTTGCGGTTAAGTAGGGCGTTCGAACACTAAGGTGGATCATTATCCTATATTCTATCAGTATTTTAATTACGTTTATTTACAGTTAAAACCCTATGCTATGATACGTTGTCTATTGATATGGGGGTTTTAAGCTGAGAGAACTGGCAATGTTGGTGGAAACAAATACAAATTAATACACAATAAACACAAAGAAGAAGATAAGAAGATAGAAAAGCACGGTACGCAAAGCAAATGTTAGAAACACTGAATTAGCCATATTAAATCCAGTTCATTGCTAGTTTGTTAGTTTTAGTACAATGATTTACTTATCTTGAAGCGGCATATCATTCTTAAGACTTAGGGGGAATCATTTAAGACCTAGACACGATTCACCCCTATCACAATTAACGTCCGCATAAAGCTTCATTCCCCCTTTTAGTATAATTTAATCTATCTTAGAGAATTAAAACAGTGGTGATTCCTGTAAAACCCTAGCCCAACGGGGACTCTTACCCATTATTGTTTGACGGTGTTTTAATAATAATGGTAGTCCACTATCTCTAATCATTATCCGTTAATTAAGAGCATGATTGCTGAAACATAAACGGGTCACCTACCGGTCCAACTAAGTCATAATCAAAGACAAAGACAAATGTTATTTATGATCCTATTGGTCTAGTAATATGAAACACGATATGGAGAGCTATCCGGTATCTAGATTACCTTGGTGTATAAATAGATCCAGTTGAAAATATGTGCATATTCAAACACATAAACAAGTATGAGGTGATAAACATAATTAAACAATCAACGATAAATTAAGAAATCGATTTTGAAACAAACCATACATTAAACTTTCATTAAGATGGCTAATACCTGAGGGTATTAGCCCACAACCATTGTAATTATACAAGCGTAATCAAACAATGAAAATCGAACGATTAAGAGAGTAAAAATTACACGATGTCTTCTATGGATTCGTGATCAACGCTTGACCTTGGTGGCTGATCTTCTCTTCTAAGATTCGTCTTTAGTGAGTATGATATAAAGAATATGATATTGCACACTGAAAACTTGTTTTTGAGTCTTCTATTTATAGTGTCTGAAAAACACTCGATACGCCGTATCCAGCAAGGTTGATACAACTTATTGGGTTGGATTCCTTAGAGTGCGCGCTACGTTCGTAATAAATCTTTGATATCATTCATAATTTACTTGATTTACTGTATCTTCAAATAGTTATCTTCATGGATACGGCGTACGTAGACAGCATGGATATGCCGTATTGGGAATTGGTCAAGCTTGTTTTCTTATGAAGTCTTGGCGCAGATACGCCGTATCTCTTAAGTTAGATAAGGCGTATTGGTGAAATTTCAGCAATCTTCAAATGTTTTGTT
The DNA here is from genome assembly GCA_026074375.1 of Tanacetum coccineum. NCBI lineage: Eukaryota > Viridiplantae > Streptophyta > Magnoliopsida > Asterales > Asteraceae > Tanacetum > Tanacetum coccineum. The sequence continues at coordinate 84,126 of BQNB010009074.1, forward strand.
TTAGCTCCAAATTATGAGCCTTTTAGCTTGTCTTCACAAAACACTCCTGAATTACTCCATTTATTAACTTTAAAACAATTAAGTACCAAATAATGCAATAATTATATAAAAGTGGGTAAAATAGATGGGATAAATGATATAATAAAGTGACATTATTTTATGTCATCAAGAATCAATGCAAGATGAGTTACATCAATTTGAGAGATAATATGTATGGGAACTAGTTCCTAGACGAGACAAAAAGAATATAATTGCTGTCAAATTGATCTGGAAGAATAAAAGTGATGTAGACAACATTGTTATTTGAAACAAATCTCGTCTTGTTGCAAAGGGTTACAAGCAGGAAGAAGGCATTGATTTTGAGGAATCCTTTGCTCCTGTTGCTCGTCTTGAAGCCATCAGGATGTTCGTTGCTTTTGCTGAACATAAAAACATCATAATCTTTCAGATGAATGTTAAGACTGCATTTCTTAATGGTCCGTTGAAAGAGGAAGTTTATGTTAGCCAACCTGATGGATTTGTCAACCCAGATTTTCCTGATCATGTTTATAGGTTGTAGAAAGCATTGTACGGTCTCAAACAAGCTCCACGAGCATGGTATGACAAACTCTCTTCCTTCCTAATTGAACATCAATTCACTAAAGGTATTGTTGACCCGACTTTGTTTACACGACGTTACAGGCTAGACATATTACTTGTTCAAGTATATGTCGATTACATCATTTTTGGTTCCACAAATCCGGATTTTTCAATACGATTTGCAAATCTGGATTTTTCAATACGATTTGCAAATCTTATGAAAAATAACTTTGAGATGTCAATGATTGGTGAACTAAAATTCTTTTTAGGACTTCAAGTTCATCAATCACCCAGTGGTATATTCATTAGTCAGTCACAATACGCAATTGAGATTTTAAAGAAGCATGGCTGATAACATCAAATATTTAATACTTTTTGGTGGCAAAATACCCCCTAAAATACCTGCAAATGTTTCACTAACACTCGAAAATGAGATATTTCCTATTGTTTTGTAGTTTTCAGGTGAAATGCAGGAAAGTGACAAGAAACAAGGGAAAATGGACTTAAAAGTGTAAATTCTGAAGAATGTTACGGCGTAACACCAAAAATGGTTACGTCGTAACATAAATTAAGCAAGTACGAAGATCAAGGAAGACTTTACGATGTAACACCATATCTAGTTACGCCATAATCCTATATTTGGAAGGAAATCTAGTCAAAGTTATAGTTACAGCGTTACACCTTATCCAGTTATCCCGTAACCATAAATATCCACAAATATGGAATGAAGATCATGTACATATGGAAGTTATATGAAGGTTACGATGTAACACCATATCTGGTTATGCCGTAACAGCTGCTTAATTATGGAATGCCATGTAAGTTGGTTACGACGTAACACATTTATTGGTTACGTCGTTACAGGTTTGATATCTATAATTAGAGGCCGCATTCAAGCTAATCGGACATCACTTCCTCTATAGCCAATTAGAGAGGCGATAAAGGCTTTCAACCTTCGAAGAATTCCACCTGGAGTCCAAGGGAGATCACACTTTACTTACTTTTTGTATTTAATCATTCAAAATACGAATCCTATAAGAATTATGAGTTTTCAATATATGATTTCTTCTATCTCTTACTGTGTTTCCGTTACCATGAGCGGCTAAGCACTTAAAGTGTTGGCCTAGTTATGAATTTACTTTTGTTATGATTGTTTCCTGTTAAGTTATGGTTTCGTTAGATATTCCTTGACTATCGTGTAACCCTGGGTTTTGGTAGTACGGGTGGTTTGGACCTAGCTTGCCCCATTAATAGATTATCTTGTTATGATGGGATCCAATGGGTAATAGTAAGGATCACTAACTCCTTACCTGGTGTAGGAATTGACCGGTCACCACACATATCACTCAATACTTAAAAAGCACATGAACTCTTTCATAGGGGGTTAATAATCTTTATAGGTTATTAGATATGTTTTGGGAATAGTTGGGATTAATCACTGCAACCTGGATAACCTACCTCCCAGATGATTCGGGACTGATTCGGAATCGCATGGAGTATAGGATAGACTGTATATGCACATTCAAGTCTATCGACCTTAGAAACCAATAATGAAACCATAGTTTAACATTGCATAGGAAAATGTCTTCATAACAATAGTAATGAAGTAACTAGGTTAGCACGTTTTCTCTCTTGATATCTCTTATCCTTTTATTTTTTAGTTATTTATTTTATTGTTATTTATTTATTTTAAATCAATTCTAAAAAACCATTTTCTAAACGTGACACTTCAAATTAAAACTAATTACACCTTAGCTCTTGGGACGGCCTCGGATTTACCATTCTATACTACCCACGATCGGGTTTTATGCCCGTTAGTGCGTCCTTAGGTAGATTGATTTTTATAAATTTAAAACTTGATAAAAATATATTTTAAAAGAAAATACGCATCAAGTTCTTGGCGCCGTTGTCGGGGAGCTAAAAATTAGAATTAATTTGATTATTTCATTATTTCTCTTCTTTTTCTAAACTCTATATCTGCAGGAACCATGGCTGGAGTAGACATTGATATTCTCACTATGGAACAATACTTAGCATTGTCACGAGAAAACCAGGCACCAGGCGTGGTTAAACCTAAAATCGGAGGCAATGTTAATTTTGAAATTAAGAGTCAGTTCATGCGCGAACTGAGGAAAGACACTTTCTCCAAAAATAAAGACAAGGATAATCATGATCACATTGATCAGGTCCTCAGCATTGTAGTCTTATTTAAAATTCCCGGAGTCACTAAAGACACAGTCATGCTCTGAGTTTTTCCCTTTACTCTTACCGGATCCGCAAAGCGATGGGTGGACAGACTAGGCCTAGGAACTATCAATACCTGGGATCTCCTCAAAAAGGACTTTATCCAAAGGTATTGCCCCCCTTCGATGACCGTGAAGCAGCTTGAAGACATTCGCAACTTCAAGAAAGAAGGAGACGAATCATTATACCAGGCCTGAGAGCGGTATAATGACCTGCTATACAAATGCCCTACTTATGACATCAATAGTCATCAAAAGGTAAACATTTTCTATAAGGGTTTGAGCACTATGAACCGTCAATTAATTAATTCACAGGGACCTATCCCCGAGATGAGACCAGCCGAAGCTCTCACAGCAATTCAAACCATGGCTGGCCACTCTCAGAAATGGCATGACGGCACAACAAGCAGGAATATCAGAAGCAGTAATAGCAAGGATGGACTAGCTGCTTTAGTAAACAAGTTAGACAACCTAGGAAGAGACATGAAGAAACTAAAGAAAAGTGTTCGTGCAATCCAAGTTGGATGCCAAATTTGCGAAGGACCTTACCTCGACAAGGATTGTCCCCTCAACGAGGAAGTTAAACAAGTGGAAGAGGTCAGATATGGAAAATTTAGACGAACAACGCCGTTTAATGGAAGAGGAATTATTGCCATTATACTCTCTCCTTACCGGGTTAGTGGTTGTTGCAAAAGCATTCCCTATCCTAGTCCTCTTATTCTCATCTCTCGCACTCCTATCTCTATTAGGCTCTCTGCTATTCCCTCTCTTCTCAGGGTTCTTTTTCAGTGACCCATTCCTAATGGCCTCATCTGTCAGTGTCCCAGCCTTCTTGTTAGATATTAGAAAAAGACTCGGTCACCCCGTGTATTTTATCGTTTATTGTGGCTCGTAGTTAAGTAGTTAATGTATAATGTTC
>BQNB010009075.1:0-87861 GCA_026074375.1 Tanacetum coccineum
GGGATTTTAGCGTTTTAAATACCCGTACTTGTTAAAACCCCAATTGTACTTCATGCTATGACCTTTTAATCATTCTTATACCCAAGGTCAACCAACTCAAATAGCCATTTGATAAAAATGTTTGCGAAGTGTTTAAAAGCCTTTCGCTTATCCGATATTGTAAAGAGAGAAAGGAATTATCAGAAAGGGGTATTTTGGGTATTCCTCAAAGTGTAACTAGCTTAGTTGAGATCCAACTAAAGGTTTGAAAGAGCTAGTTACAGTATAAGAGAATATTTTTGGAATATTCTTTACATGGAGAGAAATGGGGGAAGGATTTTAAAATTTGAATTCAAATTCATTTAGGCACATGTTGGATGAGTTGTGAATGAGTTGGCATGATGTGATAGAAGGGGGCCTATGGATCTTGGTTTAAAATGGAAGTTAAGGATGAAAAGAGGAGAGGTAAGTTGGATAGGTGAGATGGCAAGATCAATGGTAGAAAGAGAGGCGTGTTTGTTGTGTGAGTGAGAAGTGTTTGTTTATGAGAGAAAGTATGTTTGATTAAGATGTGAGTTCAATCCAAAGGTAGAGAAGAGAATGAGGTATCTTGGATTGATTAAGGTGGCTTGATCAAGGGTAGAAGAGAAAGTGTGTTTGTTGTATTTGTTTAAAATCAATCCAAAAGTGGATAAAAGAATGAAGTAACTTAGATTGATGTAATGGCTTGATCAAGGGTGAAGATGAGAGTATGTATGTGTCTAAAATTCAAATATTGTAAGGAAGAAGGAGAACAATGGATTTGTGGTGGAGAATGTTTTGATAAGATGTGGAGGAGCCTTTTTTAGGAATGTAGGGAATAAGAAGTATAACAAGTATAAAGAGAGTACATTGTGTAAGGGAATGTAAGTTGGCATGTGAGTGTAATTTAGGGAAGGTTTATGTGAATGAAGGTTTGAAGATGAAGAATGAAGATGATGAAGATAAGGATGAAATCAAGGATTGATTTGGGTTGCCAATAAGAATATAAAGAATGAGCAAGTGTGATTATAGGAAGGTTCAAGAAGAAGGTGTTTAGAGTGTGTGTGTAAAAAAGATAATCATTTGTTTGGGTAAAAGAGGTAAACAAATGATTATGAAGGATGGGTTGTAGGATTGTGTAGAAGAAGTGTGGACTTGTACATGTGATGAATACATGTGAGTTTGTAAAACATTTATAGGTAAGGAGATGAGAAAACTTAAAGCATGATTAATATCCCAATACCACATACTCAAATAGTCATTAAGACTTTAATCCATGATAATCAACAATGGATTTAATCACTAATCATCTTGATGCATACAATGTTGGAGTATGCTCATGTCATAATAAATAATTATATGATGAGACACATGTGAGCCTATGAGGTCACACACATATACACTGAGGTACCACTTTATATATCGTGTTTATTCTATTTACGGTATATAAATAACCAACGTAACACGGGATCAATATCGGGCCTCTAATAACTAAGTAATGGACTTAGTTTATTAGACTTGAAAAACAAATGGCAAGCCCATTTGGACCTATACATAGGGCCGACCACTTATGGTCATAGAAAGGGAATAAGATTGTTTTTATTCTAGTCAAACTTATATATGGATGATCTCCTAATTAATTTGATTGATAACAACTTTCCATATTGTTTCCCCTCTCTTCCCTATATATATAGCACGACACAAACATACTCTTTGTATGTTTTTTGTGTTCTTGTTTTTCAATCACTTTGTATCTAGTTTATTCAAGGTGAATTCCAAGGTTACGAGGTTAAGACTAGAATCTAATTGGTATACAAGGAAGTGTAGTGTGGATACATCATAGAGGTGATCTCCATTGATCAGTTGGTTTTATTGGAAGTGTCATGTTAAGGTGAAGGTCACCATTTGATTCTATCGATCACGCTACAAAGGTAAACTCTTCTTGATTTTATTATGATTGTTCATATAACTCTATGGATCCATTGATTGATGATTTATCCGCTATATTTAATTATTAATAATATGTTATTTAATTGTCAAATCACCTACAGTGGTATCAGAGCCATCATATGATGTCATATGATCATCTCATATGCGTAAAAATGACTAAAAACACGTGTTTTTAATGGATTCAAAAGGATAATTTTAAAACAGCCTCTAAGGCTTATTTTTTGGAATTAATTCGACCCATGAGGGGTCTTATGATCTGTAATTTTTGATCCCATATCCATTTGTTATGCATACTTTAATTGGTTTTGTTATTGGGTACGTGTAAAAGGGCCTAAATTGCGCGTTTTGGAACGATTCTTGAATCGGTTTTAAATCAGCCCCTTGGGCATTAATTTCTGAATTAATATGGTTGTTATAAGGTCTTTAATATAGTACTAAGTGATCCTTAAGCCATTGGTTACACGTATCAATCAGGGTTTTAATTCTAGTTAATTTATATCTTCGATTCGTTGGCTAAACAATTTATTTTTTGTTAATCATTTTGTTTCCATGGCAAATACATGCATGTTTGGCCATGGACTTAGCCAACACCTTGTTAATACATGATATTATGGTATTATTATGTTGTGTATGCAAAGCCGATGAAAACCATGACCACTTGTGACTTGTTTCGCTTGATATTGCATTTAATTTCAGTTTTGGGTTTTGCCATTGTTTCGGCTTCTTTTTGTATGGTTTTAATTTTTATTGTAGCCATTTTTTAGGTACTTTACAGTAGTTAGATGATAGGATACATATATTAAATCATAAAATTATTGTAACCGATGTTTGGGATTCGAATGGCGCAAAAGTTAAAGGCATAAAGTCAAATTCGGAGCTGCTGGAATAACCTCCACTAAAAATAGATTTCCCGGAGTTCTATAAGGAGTTAGAGGCTGAATTTTGGAGAGCAAGTGCAAAACTCATGGAGATACAACTTCTTCAACTGGAGCTCAGATTGGGGAAGATTCCTTCTAGGAGTTTCAGGCCAGTCAAGTCAGCTGAAATTTTATGGTAGTTTTGGGCATCATGTTCATTAAGGGTTTTACTTGCTCAAGATGGTTCTTGTGGTTGTGTGGTTAACCCTTAGTTGACTTCTTGGTTTTTTGATGGATTATGAGACCAAGCATAGGTTTTTCATCAATTGAGGCTTTGCATACTTGTGGTTGTGTTTGTTTGTTTGTTTTTATATATGTTTGGAATGTATATAACTTGCATATGTTTTTATAAAAACTAAAAATAAAACACAAACCAATTTTAGAAACTAAATCTTTGATTTAGTTTAAAGTTTAAATATGATTTGAAACTAAACACTTGTTTTTATATAAATAACACTAAATAAATGTTATGATTGTTATTTAATTTATATATTGTTCAAACTAATATTTATTCCATATAGGTTATATATTAGTCATGAAAATGAACAACTTGACACACATAAATGATATAAAACAAGTATTAGACTTAAGTTAAAAATATTTTTTTATCTTGTGCTACGAAGGATGAATGCATGCTTCCTCGTACACATTTTTTTGATCATGTATTTATCAAAAATAATACCCATCAAATTTAAGTGATGCCGTCCAATTGGTTGAGAACACTTGCATTTGCTCTTCACTCTGCGTGAGACGTAGGTGAATTGTAACCCAAAGTGATTATTCTTTATGCATGAGACCTAGATATATTCTCACATGTTCTCACATTGGATGACTTAATCAAGTTAAGTAGGTGAGACCTTGGCTTAAAGCAAGGATGGGACTAAACATGCCAGCTTGACCTTGTTACTTCGGTTGCAAATGTCATGAGTCCTATATGGTCTAAGAATTGCACAAGTTTTTGCAATTGGTGAACGTCACCTACCTATTGAATCTACCATTGCTAGCAGATCAACTGATGTGATGGTGAAACCTCAATGAGGATCTTAGCCTTTTCGTAAAATTAATTGTTTTATATTATAAACTTGGGTAGTTAATTTTTAAAAGGATAATTATCGAAAATACTAAAATGAACTTTGTAATTTATGACATTTATGCAACATAAACCGTAAACAAAAGTTTGTTTCCTTTCCTTATTAAAGGAAGACAAACTAAGTCTTCTTTCCTTGTAAGAAAAAGACTTATTGATCCTTTCTACTTGTATGAGAAAGCCATAATAGGAACACTTAAATTTTTTAATCCTAATCAAACTCAAAGCATACTTACTCGAGAAATCATTTTGTCTTGTAAAAAGTTTAACGCTTATGTACGGTTGCACATCTTACTTGGATGACTAGAGAACATGTATTCTATAGCCACCAAAATGATACATCTTGAAGCGTCAAGACATGGTATGAGTTTTAATGATTAGAAATAGAAATCTTAATAAATCGTGAAAGAGAAAAGGAAATTAATAGCATGTTTTCTAGTAGTTTTCCTTAACTCAATATTTTTCCAAAGATTCTACACACCCTTAAGGAAATGTAGAAGGAGGAATTGCATGCAAAACTTTCAAGTTAAAGAATGGCATTGATGGCTAGTCCATCATATATATATAGTAGAACTTGATGCATTTCCTTGAATATCAAAGTACTTGTTTACTAGTCCATGAGGCTCACATTAGTGATAATGTGAAGATATTCAAAGAGTAGAAAAGTAAATAAATTGCTACTTGCACTTCATTGGCATAGACACACATTTAATGTTGTCTTATCTAGTGGGAGCAATGCATTTTACTACTAATATAGACGCACATGTAATGTTGTCTAAATTCAGTGGGAGCTATGAGCTTATCACTTTGTAAGTGGCCTATTTTATTTCTAGCTTGTCTTGAAATAATACATTACTTTTGACATATGAAGCATCATAGTTTTATAAGAATTATTGCATATTATTCTATTAGATAACTTGTCGCTTTTCTGATGTCGCTGCCTAAAATGTTATCTATATAATGTATATACCTGATTGCTTATTAAACAATAAAGTTCTATATATACTTGTAATACAAACATGATTTTAGTTTTGACTTAAATCATATCATATCTGTGACATTGTCATATTATTCATACAAACATACAGAAGCATGGTGGACTCATAACCCACTAGTCTCAGGATCATAACCTGACTCATAATATGCTCACTTGTTTGTATAAATGCTTGATATTGTACCGTGCATAAGTGGGATAAATCTTAATTGTGTGCATGGTACAACACATAAAAATACGACTAATGGTTTTTCTTAACTAGTATGGTAAGAAAACGAATATTCTACTAGGACTTATACACCTTGATGTATGTCACCCTACTAAGAACTAGTGTCAAGAAATAATGAATACTGTGTAAGAAGTATGTAATTAACTTGAAACCAAGAGTTGGCGTTCAATAATACTTTATTTAATATGTTTATTTCGTCTTGTAAAGACATAAACATCAGGTCCTTGAAATGTTTAAAGACTTATAAAGTACGCAATTGACTTGTCATGTCTCATAGTCACGACATGTACACGAAGTCATTGAAGTGTTCAAAGACTTATAACGTAAAGTTAGCGATTAACGTGTTATGTCTTCTTGTTAAGACATGTACATAAAATCCTTGAACTTCTCTAAAACTTATAACGTAGAGTTATTGATTAACGTGTTATGTCTTCTTGTTAAGACATGTACATAAAATCCTTGAACTTCACTAAGACTTTTACGTTATAGCATGCAATTGGCTTGAAATTACTGTTAATGCCATTATGTTTGAACAAATTGACAAGTATGTGAGCCAAAGGGTATTAGGTTATCTAAAGAATTGTGATACTATCTCACAATCCCATTACTCATAGAATACCACATCGCTATGGTATGTCTACTGTGTAAAATCAAACTCTGTTGATATTGTTTGATTTTTGATAACTTTAACTACCCTACCTCTAATCTTATCAAGGTTAACAAAATTGAGAAAGCTATGTGTTTACTCAATATAATTCTAACCAAGAAGGTAACTAAGACACCATCATGTTATGGAATGAGAAGACTCCCATTAAGTCTTAACTGAAGTTCTGAATTTGTTGAGACCACGTTAAGCATGATATTAGCAAACTAGAGTCAAAAACTATCAGCATATATTATACCTCCCAAACGAGAACAATTTTATTGTTGCTCGACTTGCTGCGTTTTTGGAGAAAGTCTCCTCTTACACGAAGCAAGTGGGAGCATTTGTTTTTGGAGAAAGCCTCTTCTTTCACAACCTTCTGAATGCACTAGCGAACAACATAATGAATGTTGAGATGTAGTTCATGAAAGAAAAATCATTTTTGGAATTTGATTGATCTTTCACCAATCGGTAAGACTGAGAGGTTAAATTGGTTCTTCTAGGAGAAGACTAATATGGACAAAAATGTACACACATTTAAACGCACGCCTTATGATAAGGGTTTTGCTTATACTTAAGCGATTGACTATGTTTAAAACTTCTTTTCCTTGCAAGCATTAAATGAATAAAGATATTAATTACCATACTTGATTTCATGAATATGAAATATGGAAATTAGATGTAAAAACTCCTTCTTGAATGATTACCTTTGCGAGGACATTGTTTTAATCAAAAGTGTTTATGAATCCAGGTTATCTTTAGAAAATGTGCAAGCTGTAAAATATAAGTATGGATTAGAGCATGCATCTAGGAGCTGGAATCTTAAGTTTAAATCAATAATCTAATTTTGATTGAAATAAAGATAACTCCTGAGTACACCTTACAGCTAGTTGGAGCATTATATTTTTTCTTTCTTATATCTCATATGTTGTCAACATATTAGAAGTAATATTTCACCTAAGCTAGATTTTAATCCTTAGTTTGGAATAATATTTCTATAAAGAAATATAAGAAATAAAACATATAAACTTGGAACATATGTTTATTAGGATAAACATACATGATTAATAAGTCTAACACAACGTGTCACATCATTGAGTAAGACTCAAAGTTCTATCTCACCTGATGAGTTGAACACATGTATGAAAATGTTTAGTTTAGCTAAAAGGTTTCATTATGTATGTCATGATATGTATTAGGCTAATTGTAACACTTGCATAAATGCAAGATGAACTGACAACCATAGTAACTAATTAAAAGTCATTAGACTACTATTAAAAGAACATTCTAAACGACTTGCAAAAGACTAAAGACATGTTCATCGTTTATGGATTTTTAATAAGGAGATTAGTGTTGAGTTTATACACTAATGCTTATTTTAATTGAGATGATTCTTAACCCTAGTCATAGCAGGATTTCATCATAAATGCTAATACTGCTAACTAGACCTGCTTAATTGAAAGATTGTTGCACTATTCATTAAAGAATAAGAATAATTCATAGTTTGGGAAGTTATTAAGAAGATTGTCTTACATAGGTGGTTTTACTTGCTTCAAACAACCCATGTAATGTATTATGGCGATGCTAGTATTATTAGCACTTGAACGCACATATACAAAATGACAATCATTGATGATTCAAAACCTTCACTGCTTGTGAGTTTTGAAACAAGTATTCTCAAAGATTCACTCAGATGACATTTTAGTTAGTATTTTTAAAAAAGTCAATTTCTTGTACCAAATATGTTTATCATGCTAGGAACATTGGATTTCGACCCGCAAGTAGTCTCATGTATCTGTTTTTAGTATGTAGATAATGGAACGTTAAGCAGTTGTATTAAATAATGAATTGATATACATGGTATGATCGTATTCATTTATACAACTGTGTTCTATATTATCATGTTTAATTCCATGAATAATTTATTTATTCTAAATCGTCCATTGTCAGTTAATGATACAGGAGTATCATTGAAATAAGGCAAATGTGAGTGTTTTGGTCATATTTATATGGTATGAATATTAAAGGATGATACCGCCAAACTCATATGTTGTTCATTGGATGAACATTAGACTTACCCAACCTATGAGTATTCACTACATGGATCGGCATCAATAGTGAATCTCGCAAGTGGTTATGTCTCTCATCCTCAGACTTGAGATGCAAGTAGGTTTTATGTGTGCGGAATGTCAATCTTAGATATGGTTCAATGCTGACATGTTAAAGGCTGATATAAAGGAAATTTTCAGGAGGGATGTGAAACACATAACGGACACGTACACTCAAAATAGGATTTGTTACTCCACATGTTATGGAGAAAGATACTACCGGGCCCATTGATGATTTGAACAGATGTATGTGTGGCCGCACCCAAATGTAATTAAGATGATACTTGATTAATTTAGTAATCTAGTTTAATGTCTATATCGAGAAACAAAATTGTTAAACATAAGAACGACTTATGATCCATGTCAAATGTTAACATAGTATCTGCGACAAAAGGATGATTGATATCTAAACCATTTAAAATAAGATGTTTATGAAACTATTCTCATATATTTCTGGGGGCATTGACGTGTTGCTAGACACTAACCTTTGCTTGTATAATTACTTAATTATTATGACATGCATAAGTGGGAGTTGTTAGAGTATGCTCGTGTCATAATAAATAATTATATGGCTAGACACATGTGAGCCTATGAGGTCACACACACATACACTGAGGTACCACTTTATATATCGTGTTTATTGTATTTACGGTATATAAATAACCAACGTAACACGGGATCAATATCGGGCCTCTAATAACTAAGTAATGGACTTAGTTTATTGGACTTGAAAAACAAATGGCAAGCCCATTTGGACCTGTATATGGGGCCGGCCACTTATGGTCATAGAAAGGGGATAAGATTGTTTTTATTCTAGTCAAACTTATATATGGATGATCTCCTTAATAGGATCTCCTAATTAATTTGATTGATAACAACTTTCCATATTGTTTCCCCTCTCTTCCCTCTATATATAGCACGACACAAACACACTCTTTGTATGTTTTTTGAGTTCTTGTTTTTCAATCACTTTGTATCTAGTTTATTCAAGGTGAATTCCAAGGTTACGGGGTTAAGACTAGCATCTAATTGGTATACAAGGATGTGTAGTGTGGATACATCATAGAGGTGATCTCCATTGATCACTTGGTTTTATTAAAAGTGTCATGTTAAGGTAAAGGTCACCATTTGATTCTACCGATCACGCTACAAAGGTAAACTCTTCTTGATTATGATTGATCATATGACTCTATGGATCCGTTAATTAGTGATTTACCCGCTGCGTTTAATTATTAATAACATGTTATTTAATTCTAAAATCACATACAAACAATCTAGGTGTTTTGCATCTTAATTAAAACATAACTCATAACAGGAAAGGATGCGTTTACGCAAACTGACCTTTGACTTAGTTTGACCAATAAGGGACTAAAACCCGTTACGTGATTAGGGAAAATTTAAATATGGATTTAGGTCAAATGAATACTTTCATTAGATGGTATGTTGAAAATATGATCTCACTAGGTTTAGAAAGAAGTTTTGGCATTGGCTAGAGGGATTTGATAAAAGATTTGAGTTAGCGTTTTGTTGAAAAACAAGAGGATTCGTTTTTTCTCCTCTTTAAGTCTAAACCTCATTTGAAGTATTTTCAAATGCTGAAATATCATATATATACATTTATTAAACTTTCCACATGTGTTGGGTAAGAGGAAAGATGACGTTCAAAATCCGTAAAATGGATTTCGCCTGTGGCGAGCTGCCCACCCGCTGACGCGTGCCCAGCGCGCCGGATAGGCAAATCCAATTTTACGTATTTTGGCTATCGTTTATGATTTTACGTTTTGCGAACGTTTATTTGTGATCATTAAAACATAAAGGAGATCCTAGTCAATGTTGCACCAACAATCTCCCCCTTTTGATGATGACAAATAAAATTTCAGAAAGCAAATAAAATTACAGACGTAGTAAAGATGAAGACCGTCGTTGATGAAGCTTGCGTCTTGATCTTGTCCTTGTAATTTGGTGGAGTTTGAACATTGTCTTCACCTCACGAGTCTTACATTTCAAGCTATAATTAATGTAGATTCATACATTTCAAGATATCTACAACCATAATTGTAACTTTTTCTTTTCTAAATCTTCATTTTGAAAAATTTATTTTTACTTCCATAAAAGTAAAAAGATTCAATACAATAGATCAACTAATTTTTCTATTCTTGGAATACACATTTAATATGTTTTGACAAAAATCCCAAGTTATGTGTTTCAAACAAAAACTCACAATTGAAAAAAAAAAATTGGTGTTATCTATCTACATAGTTAATACAAATTAAAAACTATAATTCTCATAAATGAACTCTCAAGAAGTACAATTGATGTAGTATCTTGACTCATTTGACATATGAGATAAAGCAAAATGAACATGAGTAATTAACTACATCATGTACGTGAATCGCATACTTTATCATAACTTATATTCAACACATTTATCTACTTTCTAACTGTAAATTTACTAGGTTCAATTATGCTTGGAATGATGAAACCCGACTACAAAAGAACCAAAGCCTACATATTAAAAATCCATCACCTAAGATCTACTCCTAATGCCAAAAACTTATTTAAAATCCTTTGAAACCGTACCATTCATGAAGGAAGACACGTTGAATCTTCCTTTACATTTGGCAACGACATCATTGATCAATTCAAGTCCATCCAATTTGATTGTCTCCTCACTTTAAAAGGTCATATTTGTCCTCGGTTTATCATTGAATTCTATCATAAATTCCAATTAACTCATAATGTGCGTGGTATGTCTCTTTTAATTGGCTTCACCATTTGAGACAAAGATTTCATAATGTCACTTAAAAATTTTAGTCAAGTCCTTCAAATTCCATACAAAGGAACATGTATTTTCTCAAAAGAATGTTCAGTAGAACCATTAAACACTACTCATGAAAAACATGTCTCTTATCAAACTAACCTTCCTAACATTAGAGATGTCGTTCAAAACATTTGCATTCCATCAGGTCATCAAAATTACTCAAATCCTATCATTGTCCTTCGAGATGATCTTCTTCCTAACATCAAGGATTGGGAACTCATCATTCGTGAAAATGTCATTTATGTTGACACTCACAAAAGCTCCATAGATGCATGCTCTGCCATCATGCTCTATCATCTTAAAAACTCTCAAAACTTTAACCTTGCCTACTTCATTGCTCATAAAATTGAGAGTGTCAAGAATAGAGTCGACTATCTTCTTCCATATGGTTTACTCATTACTCGTTTGTACCGATTCATTCTTGCCAAACATCCTAAAATCTTTCGTCCTCACCATTCACTACAATTCGTTTTTCACCATCGAATGATGAGTTCCATCAATAGGAAGAATGAAAGAAAGAGGACTGTAAGTGAAGAAGTCAAGCTTGGCTTACCTTATTCACCATCTTCAATTGAAAGCTCAAACCAATCATCCCCTTTGCTAGGATATTGGTCATCCGTGGATCACTTTTAAATTTAGCATAACTCATTTTTCTAGGGGATCTTGAACTGCTGCTTTAGGATAATATTATGTTATCT
This sequence comes from Tanacetum coccineum, assembly GCA_026074375.1. Taxonomy (NCBI): domain Eukaryota; kingdom Viridiplantae; phylum Streptophyta; class Magnoliopsida; order Asterales; family Asteraceae; genus Tanacetum; species Tanacetum coccineum. The sequence goes on from BQNB010009075.1 coordinate 11,448, forward strand.
TATTAATTAGTCGTAGCATCTTTTGTGTTAAACTATGCATGCTTGAACTAGATGTTGAAACTACGTACTCTCTTTATTAAGCTATGCTTTATAGACATCCTATCATGTTGATGTTATTTGGTAGTAGATAATGTAGCTTGCTTAATATTTTGTTTGGGGTGAAAAATGATGTTCTGGTTATTTTTGTTGAAATCTGTGATCAACGGATCCACCATATGGTAGATCCGTAGGTTGTTATGGTAGATCCCTGGATCTCCAGGCCATGTGCCAAAATTTGAGTTTTTTTTTATTTTTAACTTTTTCTACTTTATCTTATAATCATGTTATATGATACTATGTAGGATCTTAAACCTTAGGATAAAATACATCCTCCATATAATCCAAGAACCTTCATGCCAAAGCATACACCCCATGTATTTTATAAGACACACTTTCACAACCTTAATACTCAAAAAATGAAATGTCCACTTCCTCAAATGATTCCACACCTATAATCAAAAAGAAAATCATCCAAGAACATCTCTTAAAATTCAAATCAAATCAAATTGATCCACATATCATTCCACCCAAAGTCTTAGAATCAAGACAAACTCATTTTTACCTCATGACATGTCAATATTGTAGTAACTCTCAATGTGAAATTGGATTACTATTACATAAAATGCATCTCATGTTTGAATACATTTAAGAACACATTCTACAAAATGAAACACCCTCTCTCCACAACAAGTTTGATCATTTAATCCTAATCACCAATCATAATTCTCATCTACACAGATGTAGATGTTGTACTAACAAAGTCAATCAACTTCAAAGCCTATAAAAAGGTGTTCATTTCAATTGCTCCTACATCCAACATCATATTGGATCTTTAAACGCACTAAATCTAATTTTACGATAACACAAACCCCTCGGATTATATGGGAAAATGTTTTCTATCCCAAGATTTAGGATTTTTAATTGTCTTCTTTAATTTTCTAGTTTAAGCTTATTATAAAATGGCTTTAATGCCAAATTTTATGTTTTATCCCTTATATTGGATTTAACATTATTTTCATTACTTTTGTTGAAGATGGATGTTCATTATGTGAAATGTATATGTGTGCATTTATGATTGTCATATATATATTTGCTTTCTTACTAACTTTGTTTGGTAGCAACGCATCCATAGCTTGATTACTTGGTGCCTCAAGCAAGGGGGAGCATACACCAAGGGGGAGCACTTGCAATTTATCATTATTTTTTTACTTTGCATTCGTAACCATGTGACTTAGCATTCATTAAAAACAAGACTTGCAAGAACCGCCTCAACAACACTTTTTGCTTTGACAAAAAGGGGGAGAAGATATGTAAACTCATCTACTAAATACTTATTTAGTAACTTTTAAATAAGCATGAGTTTATATTGTCATCATCAAAAAGGGGGAGATTGTTAATACAAATATTCGCGCAAAAAACGATATTTATATTTAATGACCTTCATGTTTTGATAATAACAAATATAATATCATACTACGTAAACAAGTTATTTAGTCGAAAGTTTACTTGACGCCGACAAATCACTTAAGGTATGAATATGGCATTATTAAACATAGTTAATGATCAAAGAAAAATATTATCATTTGCATAAATCTTTTCTAATCAAATGATTTAAGCTAACACATGATTAATTATAAGCTAGTTATATTAATCATGTAAGACAAAATAAGATTAACCATAAGTGGAAACAATCTTTCCAAATCTTCCCAAATCTAGAAAATCTTTCTTTATTGGTGATAAGAAATATTTTCTTTTAGAAGAATCCATTAAACTAGTTTTAATAAGTACAAAACAATATTTTGTATAGATTTGAGGTTAATCACAAAATGATAAATATTATCCCAGCTCCACCCACGGATCCACCAAAAGCACTGGACGAATCCAGGAGATGAGGGATCCGTGAATCATACGTTTGGCTCCCCTGGGACAAATTTAAATTTCAAAAGGTTGCCTATAAATACCAACCTCATTTTTTCATTTTAGATAACTCTTGACAAATATTTTTCTCATATATATTTTATATTTTATATATTCTTTGATCATTATACTTGTTACATAATCCATTACAAGTGATCAACTTATTCCACTCTTTAGTGAAGAACACTCAAGAAGATGTCAAGCTTCAAGTGTTAATAGTTTAGTTGTGTCATCACGTTTGTGATAATCATTCATCTTGTATATCTTGTGTTGTGTGTTGTGTGTATCTTATGTGTATGATAGGTTAGTATTTAGGCCTCAAAATACATAGTGTGTTATATTAGTTCTATCTCAAAGTAGAACTCAATATTTAGCTTAGTACCAGAAAAAGTGTAAGCAACGTGTACGGTTTTCTCCGCCTAAAGGGAGCTTGTTGACATAGTGAAGATAACTCTCAATTTGGGTACTTGGGGAGTGGAGTAGGGTGAAGAGGAGCTGCGTAGCCGAACCACTATAAATCATTATGTCATTGGTTTGATCTTTCTTATCTTTACTTGCTTATATTTCGTAGATTATTTATTTATATAATTTATTGCAGCGCTATCATATACACTTGTGTGATCTCTTGAATTCACATAAATCGACAATCTAATGTTTAATTTTACAACGGAAAACACTATTCAACCCTTCCTTTAGTTTCCACAATGGGTATCAAGAGCCAAGGTCACCAAGATCTTTAATGTATATTGTACAATTAAAGCTTGAATCGATCTATGGATTTCGGATAAATAAACTAGAAGGGCAATCTATGTAAAGACCACCTCTTTTTGAAAGTGATCATTTTATTTATTGGAAAAATAGATTTGAAACTTATGTGAATGCAAAAGATTTAAATCTTTGGAATATTATCTTGAATGATGATTTTCCACCGGTTACCAAAAATGAAGTAACCTAAGTTTTAGAGGTTGTTCCTTTTGAAGAACAGTCCGATGATCTTAAAAATAAACTTGCTAAAAACAATGAAGTTAAAATGGTTCTTTACAATGCATTAACCAAAAAGGAATACAAAGGGGATTTTTTTATGTGTAAGAACGGCTAAAAGATGATAGTTAATCGTATGTTAATAAATCACACATCAAAGTTAATAGCCAAGTAAAGGATAAGAAAATTGATCTCTATGTTCAACAATATGAACAATTTACCTATCCAGGAATAAGAATCAATGATAGCGGTTTGTGCTAGAATTAACACTATTATTACTTGTTCTTAAAAGCTATTGATGAAGTTTTCTCTAGCAAGAACTATGTTAGGAAGTTTCTTACGGCTTTACATCCTAAATGGAGAGCAAAGATCATGATGATTGAAGAATAAAAATATTTGTCATCACTAGCTCTAGACGAGCTTATTGGCAATCTAAAAGTACATGAAGTTGTCAAGGAAAAAGATTTCAAAATTTATAAAGGCAAAAAGGAACGAATTAAGTCCATCGCCTTGAAAGCTAAGAAAGAGTCTAGTGATGATGAAAATCGACATCCAAAAGCGATGACAAAGACTATGATATGACTGTAAGGAACTTTAAAAAGTTCTTTAGAAGAAAGGGCAAATTGTTCGGCAACCAAGAGAAGAAAGGAAGTCATCCCGACAAAGGAGATCATAGAAAGGAAAAAGTGACCGAAACATGTTTTAGATGCGGGTGATCCAAATCACTCATTGGCATTGTCCCAAAAATATCCTCTGCAACAAGATCAAAAGGCTTTCATTGGAGGTTCTTGGAGCGATAGCGAGAATGACGCCGAAGACAAAACCAACGACAAAACTTTCATCATGCTTAAATTAATCGTCAATGAGGTAACTCTTAACTCTTACTATAGTGATAAAGCATATTTTTCTTTGATAATGATAAATAATGCAAATTGAATACGATAGCTTATGTGAAATTAGCTTAAAAATCATTAACAAGAATAAAATTTTGAAAACTAAAAGAGATCTTTTAGAAAAAGAAATTTTAGAATTAAACGAGAAAATTAAGAAACTTGAGAGAAGTAAAGAAATTGAAATTGCGTGTAAGTCATGTGATGAACTTAAATCGGAAAACGCCAAACTTAAAGAAACTCAAGTTAAATTTGTTAAATTTGATAAAAGTGCTAATACACTTAGAGAAATGTTAGATAATCAAAAGTCATCTAGTTGTAAAATAGGTCTAGGATTTGATAATAGTAAAGCATCAACTAGCGGAACTAAAATTATGAGTTTCGTTGGATCGTCCGTAGAAAACGCGACAGACGGATCCACCATTATAAGGTACAGATCCAACATACCTGGATCCGTGAGTTGCAACGACAACCAAAAAAGGACAGAACACGTTTTTAGTCCACCGTTGTCCTCTAGATTGGATTTTGTTATTACTAGAAGAATCTAATACATAATAGCATTGAATTGTCAAAGAAACTGATGTGTCATTGTATAGGTGTTATTTATGATTATCAGGTTTTACATTTATATTTAGCCGACTAACCTAAAGACAACACTTTAACGGGCAAAGTACCCGGTCAAGATGTAGCTTCGCGGTAAGTAGGGTGTCGAACACTAAGAGTGAGAGTTAACCTATTATTCTATCAGTATTTTATTCTATCTAGATTAGTCTAATTACTGGTTAAACCTATGCTATACATATTTACTAGAGGTAAAAAGGGGGGTTTTCAGCCTGAGAGACTGGCACAGGTTTATGGTGACAAATATCAATTCTAAGCACAATACACACTAAAGCAAATAAACACAAGACAAAAGAGCAGAACGAGCCAAATAATAGAAAACTGTATTAACCATGTTAAATCTGATTAAATGCTGGTTTGATTAATTAGTGCAATGGCTGCTTATCTCGAGGCGGCATATCATTCTTAAGACTTAATGGCGTAACTTCTTCTAAGACCTAGACTACGAACAAATCATGTCACAAAAATTAACGCATCTACAATAAGCATCCATATTTAATTATAATCTACCATAGGGAATTAAAGCAGTGGTGATCCTGTTAATACCCTAGCCCATCGGGACTTTACCCACTTATTGCTTGATGTTGTTTTATACACCGGTAGTCCACCACCAAAATCAATACCAATTAATAAATGAACAATACTGGTTGAACAATTATCGGGTCACCTGCCGGTCAACTAAGCTCATAATCAAAGAGTAATGATAAGGTGTCATTTGTGATCCTATTGGTTCGGGCATATAGAACACAACATGGAGAGCCATCCCAGCATCTAGGTTACTGGTTAGGTCTCCCTAGACCCAGTTGAATGATAGGTCGCATGTACAAGCACATAAATTAGTATAAGGCGATAAACATAATTAAACAACAACGATAAATTAAGCAAAGCCAGATTAAAACAAACCAAACATTATAATATTCATTAACATGGCAAATACCCAAAGGTATTAGCCCACGATCATTATCATTATTACAAACGTGATCAAACAAAAAATCAAATGATTAAGAAAGTAAGAATTACACGATGTCTTCTATGGAATTAGGAGTAGTGCTTGACCTTGGCTTGGCTTGAGAAATTCGACTTTAGTTGTATACTATACAGAGAATGTGATATTGCATACTAAAACTCGTTTTTGAGTCTTGTATTTATAGTGTCTCAAATACGGCTAGATACGCCGTATGGAGATAAGTAGATACGGCGTATAGGTTTAAATTCTTCCTGGAGTCCGCTGAAAAAATCAAATCAATTAAGATAATTACCATCAATCATATTAAATGTGTATCTTTGACTGATGAACAGTTGTGCATACGGCATATTGGTTGTAGTGGATATGCCAGATCGGGAATTGATCATTACGTGTTTCTTGTGCTGAGCTGGCGCTGATACACCGTATCTTTATTGCTGGATACGGCTATAGGTGCATAAAATAGTATTCTTCAAATGTCTTTGTTTAAGCTCTAGAATTACGCCTTTTTGCTTCTTCTTCACAAGTGACTCCTTAATTACTGCAATAATAAACTTTAAGCATTTAAGTACCAATATCTTACAATAATTATTTAAAGTGGGTAAAATACGTGGGATAAATGATAGTAAAGTATGACGTTATTTGATGATATCAAATATCCCTCCACTTGAATCCTACTTGAATCCTACTTGTCCTCAAGTAGACTTTAGAAAGATTTTGAAAATGTATCCTAACTAAGGTTAAGGATTTTTCCGTTAAGCATTTCTTTCAAGTTCAGATCACCTGTACAAAACCAAGCTCCTCACGAAATATGGAAATGAAGTCACTCAGATCACTCAACTAATCTAGGCTATATCATTTTAGTAGTATACTCATTTGCTCATTCGTGATTAGCTTTGTATCATAGGCTTGGCAATGATACACATCTCCACCTCTAAAGCTAAGGAGTAACAAGTCAAAAGGTAAATTAGGTATTTATTAGAAGGCTCGGGTTTTTAATCATTCTTATTAAGATGAAGAATGATATAGGGTGTGGAGCTTCTGACTTTCACCAGAGGTCATCATCAAACAAGGTAGCTGAGACATGAATACATGGCCGTATCGACGGAATCGACATCAATGCTCGTACACATCCTCATTCGAGTAGATCCTAAGGTTAGTTATCAGAAAGGGAAGTAAGGTTGTCGTTAAATAAAATAAACAAACAAATAGATTAAAGCCAACAAATAAGGGTGGCGTTGCTATTAACTTTCCTCGACCGTTCCATGACAAAGACTTCGAACTATAAAAGAAACATCTCGATCATATACGACACTGACAACCTAAGTTGGCATTCCCATAACGGTCAACTTCCCTTACATCCCGAACTTTACATACTTTTTGATAAGGTCGTTGTTCACAACGCGTTTATATCACACACTATATATAATATATATAATATATAAGGAGGATATCAATAATAATATAGTATAGTATTTCCGTCGGGTTATAGATAAACGCTTTTAACCAAAGCAATAATTAAAAACCTCCCGAGTCGTTTCCTCGGCGAGAGGTGAATGGAAATCTACGTTCAAGTTGTGATTGTCATTTAAATTTTTGGTTTTGGTTTTAAACTATTTTTATACTAAAAATTAAACTAATATTAATTCTAAGATTTAAAACTACAAGATTATACTAAAATTGATCTAAAAGATATAAATGACAAATATGCTTGCTAAGTGACGTGAAATGTTCATCAAGTGCGGGCTTAGGTTTAACGAATTAAAATCCTTAGAAAACAAGTTTTAAGAAATTAAATGACAAGTAAAGTAAAATGCTTTTAAAAATAAATGACAAGTATTAAAATTGCCTTAAAAGTAAATGACGGAATGTAAATTGGAAAATACCAATGACTGTTAATTTTTTTTAGAACCTTTTTAAACACGCACTTAAATTCCAAATCACTAATCACTTAGCAAACACAAGTAAACTACTCACTACTCATAACGAAATTCTATTTAACAAACATAGCATTTAACGACAAAACTAAATCTACACTAAGCATCAAATAAGCAAAAATATTATAAAACGATAAAAATAAATCTACTCTAAGTATTAAAAAAGGATTAGAAAATGAAACCAAATTGGAGACCCGCAATTAAACGATAACCACCTGATTTAATAAGCTAAATAAAATATTTAAATTCTATCTAGCTAAATAAACCCGTAAGCTCCGCGCCTCATGAGTAGACCGGTACCAAAAGGCAAAACCAAAATGTTATACAGTTAATAACAAATTCAAATATGCTCATTCTATTTTAATCACTAGGCCCAAATCACAACTCGAAACACAAAAGTAGTCAAACTGTTATGATAACAGTGGATATATATATCATATTCACGATTTGTAAAATACTTATGTAATACAAGCAGGCCCATTCAAATCACAATAAATCCAAACGGCCCTAACTGATTAAAGGTGGCCCAAATCAGATTTTGAAAATTAAATCGAACGAAAGCCCAGTGAGCTCAAACGAAACTAGTTTCCAAATTGAGACTCAAATTCGAATAAAAAACAAACTTAACTACTTTAGGACCATAATGACGGAAGCAAACAAGAATTGAAGATCAAATGATTTACTTCAAACCAAACGTAGCCTAGTTTTTATAACGATTCAAACAAACAACGCAAATGAATACGCAAAAACCTATTAAGCTGAAACCAACACTAATAAGCTCAAGTTACAACGAATCCCATGTAAGTCCATAATAAGAAAACGAGATTAGGCAATTAGCATGACGAGATAAACTCATCTAACGACTTAAATAACCCAAGGATGAATTAAGCAAACATCGAAACGAACATTCATTAAGCAAACGATAATAATAAACACTAAACAATTCCATGTTTAGGTGGCGTTAATTGTATATATTTAATCATTTCTCGTAAACTTTCGATACTTACTAGCATGAATTGCTTGCAGGTTCACTAGAAGACATCTCAAGATAAAAAGGAACAAAGCTCAAGTGTTTACACATATTGGAAATCAAGATACAAGAAAAGAATATCTTAAGCTAAAAAGTCTGCAAGTGCGCCACACTTTACCAGTGTGCGCCACACTTCCTATCCAACTACGAAGAATTAAATGAAGAATTGAATGCTACTGCATTAACACCCTAAGTACGCCGCACAAATTATCTTGTGCACCACACTTCTCCACTAAACATTTATTACCCTCGCATTTAATCACTAAGTACGCCACATAAATATCTGTGTGCATCACACTTTTACCTCTCACTCAGCCTATATATAGAGGACGAATTTCATACATTTTAAGCATCCAAACATCCAATAATCATTCACTTATTCATCCTTCTTCATCCTTTCATACAACAATCTCACACACCACTCCCCACATCCACCAAGCATAAACACCACACCCTTTTAAAGATTCGAGATCAAACGATCAAGAATGAAGTAGAATATCATATAGTATTTTGGATTAATAGAAATTCATGTTGAATCATCTTATGTTATGAACCTCATAGCCATAAGAGGCTAAATCTCTCATGACTACTAGGGGACGTTATGATAATGAATAAGTGTTTGGTATGATCGTGATCTTTTAAATATCAAGCTTCTGTTGAATCCTACTATATCTGTATCTTATAATATTTTGCTTATCAATCTTTGACTATATAATCATGCGGTATAGGTAGAAAGGACACGTTAGGTTCTATGTGGTTTTAAAGATTTGTCTATGATAGATATCGTCTGTGCCGAGAATCTACTCTTTCGTAAATTGATCAAACAAAATAAGGCTTTGTATAATAAGTACAACTATTTGAGTGACACATTTGGTCTAGTCTACTAAATATAAGTCTAGAGTTAATTAAGTTAATTTGTGAAAACATTTTCTGACGAGAAATCCTTTTTATAAGTTAAGGTTCCATCTTCGCGGTCGTAATCATTTCCAACACTTATAAATTATTCTCAACTATCCGAGTAGTCATCTTTATTATTACCGGTAAAAAGTTATTTACAAAATTGTTAAAGTCTATTCTCTTCTGATTATTTGAATACTACTCAATCCCTGTGGATGATCTGGTTTTAACATAAATGGATTATCTATATAATGTGGGTTATATTTTAGCAGTGTGTTTCACTATATAAAATTGGTATTTTTAAGCTTTGAAACACATCATCAGCATTTAAGAAAGCATCTTTTGACATCCATTTGGTAGATCGTCATATTCTTATGAGCGGCATTTGCTACAAAGATACGGATGGCCTCTATTCTCGCAACCGGTTCAAATGATTCCTCAAAATCAATTCCCTCTTCTTGCCTGAATCTTGAGCAACTTAGTTAGCTTATTCTTTAGTACCCAGCCAAATTCATCAGTCTTGACATTATATCCTATTAAGCTTTGATCTATATCACTTTTTCTGGACACGACACCAATTCCCAAACTTGTAGCCTTTCAAATTCATGAATTTCTTCTTGCATTGCATCGATCCATGACAGTTTGGTCATTGCTTATTTAAAGTTCTTTGGTTCTACAGAAGTTAGGAAGGCATCAAAATAACACCACATGGCGTGAGTTTGGAGTTGCTTTCTCGTAGAGACAGAGCGAGAAGGATCGCCGATCACGTTTGCTATAGGATGATTCTTAGTCCATTTACCAAGGTTTTCAAATGGAGTGTGGGTTTGTCTCACATTCGATGATGATCCTTGAGAAGTCGAGTCTTTTTGAAGAGATTCATGAAGTGGATCATCACGAAAAATTGGTGTTGTTAGTGATTCTTCAAAACCTTGAGAAATGTTTGGTGAATGTTCTTGCTTCTTGGTTTATGGGATACTTTGTTTAATGAGAATCCTGGTCAATGGATAGTTGACACAAGGTGAATCAGCTAAAACCACAGCTCTTGGTGCAGCAGCGTCTTGAACTGGAATAACAACAATTAATGGAGGATTGAAGTACTCATCGAACATCGGTTGAAACAAGTGATCCCAATCATCTCTGTTTGGTGGAATACAAGGTTGTTGAGAAACAGTATTTGGAACGAGTCCTGAACTGGATGTTGTAGGAGTCATAGAATGAAGCCCGGGTCCTGAAATGAATTATTCAGAAGCCATTTCTGTCAGCTCATCGAATGTCACATGAATTGTTTCAATAATTTTCCGGGTTCTTTTGTTGTAGATTCTGAACGCTTTCTTTACAGGCGCGTAACCAACGAAAATACCAATGTCAGCTTTTGCATCTAATTTACCCAGGTCATCATTGTCATTGGTAGGATAACAGAGTACACTAAAGACATGGAAGAATGATAAATCCAGTTTCTTATATATGGAATTTTGTTGTATCGAAGGCGGATTAAGGAACGGTTTTGGGTGTAACAGGATGTGTTGATTGCTTCAGCCCATAAAAATAATGGAGCTTTTGAAAATATTAACATTGTACGAGCAGCTTCTACAAGAGTTTAGTTTCGCCTTTTCATCGCCGTATATCACTGAGGGTGCGGGGCAACAGATGTTTGAGCGAGATGCTAACATTTTCTAAAATATTCAATAAGTGTCTGATATAGTCAAATTAAAACTCGGTTCTTTATCTATTTGACACATTACAGACAGAGGCATTCAACGAAAACTTGATTATATTTTGATTCTATTGATGATGGCCTATAGAGCTTCATCTTTTGTAATTAAAATCTGACCACAAGTAATTTTGAGTAATCATCGACAATCACTAAGATAATACCTTTCCCGTTAATACTACCACTCGCATCGGGCTCACAAATCAATATGAAAATGATATAGTTCTCTTGGTTAGTGTCTTCGCTTTGGGTTGATGAGAGGATTTCTTGCTTTTTCCTAATGCCACATGTTGAACACGGATGAATCTTTCTAAAATTTTAGCTTGAATGACCTAATGACAAGACCATCTATACTAGATTGTTAAGAGTTCCAAAGGTTGAGTTGTTATATAAAAACGATGGTGCCATAACCAACTCTTAGTCTTTGATGCTTTGGATATAAGACAAATCGGAGATGTTTTAAGCATGTCATCAAGAGAAATTGTGTACAAATTTGTGTCTCGGATCCAGAATGTTGATCAACCACTTATAAAATATTACGAATAAAGCAAGTGTTTTTACGATTCAAGATCCGAGTCGCAAAATTGACTCATACAGAAAACAAGTTCTGTCCAAGGCCATCGACGTAGTATACTCTTGGAAATTAGTAACATTTCCCAGCTGATAGTTACCATACCCCATAATTCTTGCAATATGATCGTTCCCGAATCTAACTGTACCCAGAAATTTACTAACAAAGTTCATGAGCTGAGAGCGGTTCCCTGTCATATGTTTCGAACATCCAGTGTCCAGATACCAGAGAACAATCTGGACAACCTGTCATGACAAGAGAAGAAGACGATGGAATATCTGTAGCATTGGATCCCCAAGTATGGATTGGGTTAAGAGTGGTTTGCAATCTTTGTTCTATAATCTTTGCCTTTTTACTCGAACAAACATTTTTAAAATTTTTGGGTTTCCTGCTGTAGACTTTAAGCTATGGGTTTGTGTTTCAACTTAGGGTGGGAAGTGGGTTTCTTAGGAGGCACTATGTTAGTGAAGTGAATCATGTTAAAGGGTATGAATTATCCAACAATAGTGAAAATTATGCCTGTTGCGTTCCAATTAAGTCTTCTTAGTGGATTCATGACCCATAGGTTTTCCACTATATTTTGTTTTTTATGTTTCTTGCAGATTTAGCATGGCTATTAACTTTTTCAAAAATCTAGAAGGACCACTATCATGAACTCATTAAAAAATAGATTTCTTACAAGTAGCACAAATAGGTTCTGAATTCGCATTTAATAGTGAATGCTTAACATCAACATCACGAATAGGTTCAACAACACTATTCTTTTTATTAACTTTCCTAGGTTAGGCTTCTACTTTATTCTTCATGTTCCTACTTGGTGTTCGTGAGATCCTATTATTCTTTTTATTGCCTGTAGGTTTTAATCGGCAATTACTAGTAGAACACTTCAATCCTGTAGGAGACAACACGGGTGTGTTAGAATCTGATGTTGTAGATGACTCTACCTGTTTAATTGTTGTTGAGGTTGTGGAGGCTTCATCAATCCTAATTTCTTGACTTGTTTTGGTGTGACAGAACTTTTCTCTTTAAAGTTTTATTTAGCATTAGGGCATGTATCTCGAACATATCAAGTAACTCCTGAATTCATTAGGCATGCTTACAAGAAAAGTCTAACTCTTTATCTAAAGGTTATTTTGCTTTAGCTTGTTCGACTATTCCTCGAAGAATATTAGCGTGTCCCTGAGTGTACTTAAGGTAATCTAGGTGAGCTTCCCTATTTTGCAATAACATAGGAGCCTATGGTTCTATGTCTAGCTTGAACATGACCTGGAACAACTATGTAGGGATGGTGTTTGTGCTAACATTATCGATCTATTTATTTTCCTTTTAATTTTTGTAAATCATTTTTCAATGATGTTATCACAAAAACATTATCTTGAATTTGAACTTTTAAATCCTCATTTTCAGTAGTTTTAAGTTCAATTTATCAATTAAAGAGTCACTTTGTTCTTTAGTACGAACACGTGTCTTTTTAATTGAGTCAAACTGCTCTTTAAAAACCTATTTCACATGATTAATTTCATTACAAAGACGCTCGTTTTCCAAAATCAGTTTTGCCACACAATTCTCCAGTTCCATATTTTTTGTCTCAATTTCACCAGAATCATAATTGACATTCTCTTCCTTGGACTTATCTCTCATTGATTTTATAATACCCTTCAACTTACAAATGGTAGTTTCTTTGTCTTGTAGCTGAGCTTTCAAATTGTTATTTTCAAAAATTCTGGAATTTCGAGAGTATTTTGATTATTACAAGATTCATCTTTTTGAAAAAATTTTCTTGATTAAGTTGTATTGACAATTCAAGAGAAATAAAATGTTTTTCAAGTTGTGAGTAACTTTTCAAAAGATCATTATGCGCATTTTGTGATTTTAAAAGCTCAACCACAAGATTCAATCACTTATCACAAGATTCATTTCTCTTTCTATCCATATTCACAGATTCACCAATCAAAGACATAGAATTCCTCCTGTTAAAGAAAATTTGTGACTTGTTTTGTTGTAAGAGTCGATCATTTTGCAAAAGTAATTCTTTCTTAGCAATTTCCAAACATTGTTTGTCAACTAAAGACTGTTAAAGAGCATCGTCCATTTGGTCAAAAACTGTCTGTACATCCATTATTTCATTTAGAAGATCTCCATCAAACATATTGAAGATGTCTTTGAAAGATTTTAGAAATGGAATAATTTTATTGTTAAAAACAGCTTTAGTATGTTCAAACCCCCATTCACCTTCTGTACAAGCATCAGGTGTAGTCCTTATCTTCACCATGTTGTCAAACCTGGCAAGGTGAAATTTAAGCTTTTTAAGGCTTTCATTCACCAAGCTTACCTTAGGAAGTTCTTAGGGCTACTATTTTAGTCAGGGGTGACATCAGAAGGTTTACTAGTAGGATTGGACATACGCAACTAGAAAGCTTGTTCAGCCGACAATTCTTGTTGTGGAGTAAAACGTTTCCCAAAATCATGAGATAGTCTATTTAATTTTTCAGAATTAATAGGTTTACGAGAAATGTTTTGTTTAATGGCCTATGGATCCTTTTCTTTTTCAGACATTTTTTATTGACTCTCTTTTTCCAAAATCAATGTTTTCTCATCATCAATCACAGGCATAACACCATGTTTAGTAGATATAACAATACCATCACACAAGGTTGGTTTAATCCGCTTAGCTTTCTTAAGATAAAACAGATTTTGAAAACCTAGAGCTTGTTTGTGTATATTATCATAAAAAGCTTGAGGCTTTATTAACATGTGCACTGTTTGAGCAGATTGACCCACTTTGTAATAATATTATCAAGTTCCTTTATCTTTTTTTCCAAATCAATTTCATTTTCCATATATTTATCTTCCTTTTCTTTAGATTCACTTTTGAAAACAGTGAATGTTTGCAATAAACATTTCTTTTCTTTGATTTGTTTAGAAAGATTTTGCTCAAGTGATTCAACTTGTTCTTTCAGTGCAAGCTTCTCTTTAATCATATCATCCATTTGAGAATCAATCATTTTTTCACGACTGCTTAAATCAATATTAAGATTATTCTTATTCCGCTGCGTATATTCAATGTTTTCGTTATCCTAGATGTGCTTAGATTAGGGATTTACAATCCTTATTAGTTTTTCCCAATTATTTACATGATTAATCATTTGTTCTGACATTTGTTCAATCACAGATAAGATCATTGAATCTTGTTGTGCTTGCAAATTAGTATCTTAAACATTTGCTTGTTATGTTTCTTGCAAATATTAAGAGTACAGAATGATATTGCTATCACTTGTTATCTCATTATCTGTAACATCCACAACTGGTGTTTGTTTAAAATCCTGCATTGCATGCACACTTTGATTTTCCATATCATCAAGATAGGTTTCAAAATGGGGTACCTCTGAGATAACATCAGAACCATAGTTAGAAATATTGGCCATGAGAACCGCTTTTGCATTCGAGATATCATCACAGTCAGAATCATATGTATTAAGATCCTCAGTCTGAAAAGCAACATTGTTTGGAATGATTGACTGAACAACTTGACCGTTTAGAACCCCTAGATCTGCAAGAAATACGAGATGTTCTTCATCTAAAATTTGTCCAGCTTCCTGAGCTTCAGCTAACATTGCTTTATCCCTATACCATGCTGCATTCCTTGGTCGCATAGGCTGAGTGCATTGCCTAGCCATATGTCCTTCACCTTGATAGTTGTAGCATTTAACAACCCTTGCCTGTCTACTTGCATTGTTTCCCCCAGAACTAGTAGCATTACTCTTATAACCAGTATCAGAATAACTTTGCCCTTGTCTCCCCTGAACTTGTTGCACTGTGACCCTGCCATCTTGAATAGTTTCATGGTTTCTTAGATTCAAGGAAGTTCTAAGTTGATTATTGGTTGAGGGGAACCTTGAGGAAGCTACAAGTATTAGAAAAGCCATTGCCTTGTTAAGACAAGCAATTGGATCATCTCTTGGAGAGAATACCAGAACAGCAAGACCCGAGTCCACAAGAGGTGACTCAGTCATAGGTTGTGTAGTAACTTGAGGTGATTGATAAGCAATTTTTGGAACAGATGAGGTTTGATGATTCATTTAAGACTGATATAGATATGATGGTGGAACAGATGAATGATTGAATAGAGGTTGTGATGGATAAGTAGATGAGTAATGTTGAGTGGGATGAATTGATCCAAATTGAGATAGTGGAAATTGCTGTTGAAGCTGAGGATTGTTGTATGAAGACTGATAAGTGTTGAAGTGAGGTGGTGTCATCTAATGATTAGCAACTAGTGCAAGTGGATCTTTATTGCGTTCATGCATAAGACATACTTCATTTACATAGAGTTCGTGTTGTTCAAGATATGCATGAAGCTGATCAAAGTTGGTAGTATGCAAATCTTTTACAAGCTTGGCATCAGTCACAAACTTACTCCATTCAGGTGGGAGACTGTTTAAAAACTTGGTATTAACTTAAAATTGTTCCTTTTTCATGTTGTAGATGTTCATGTTATTAATCAGCTGAGTGAATCTCAAGTAATACTTATGAAGTGTTTCCCCTTGATGTGAGTAAACTTATCAAATGCATCATACAGTTTACACTCTATTTCCTGCTTAGTCAAAGAGGTACCTTGCATTAGTAATTGAACTCTCTCCCATAAATCTTTGGCAACTCTGTGATGATTAACAAGTGAATAGATATCAGCTAGTAGACCTTGAAGAATGATATTGGTTGCCTTTATATCACAATCAGCTTGAATTTTCTCAGCAGCATATAATTCAACATATTTCTTTGTTCTGGTCACCCTATTCTCTTCAATAGTAGGCCAAATGAGTGGACCGGTTTCAAATGATTCAAGTATCATTCTTCCATGCTCTCTATTATGCATGTAAAGTTTCATTCGACTTTTCCAAGAATCATACAAGTCCTTGTCCAACATTGGTGGATGATTGTCAGCACCGGAGAGTATCATGTACTCAGCAAGACTATTCTTTTGTCTAAGTGGAATAATTGAATCCATGTTGATATGATGTTTTTAGATTACTTGTGGATCGAACGGTGATTGAAAGTAATTGTAACACCCCCAAAAATGTGTCACGGAGGAAAGGAAAACTAAAAAGACACGCGGAAATATATCCAGGAGTTAAGACTTCAATACAAACAGCACAAATACAAGAGAACGACCTCATAAATGTTTCGTTAGAAAAGTAAATCTCAGTTGATTTTCTTGAAATGATATAACAATTACCCCATAATTGGAATCACAATGAAACAGCTTGAAAGTAATACCAACGAAGATTTGATCATTTGTATGTAAGAATAGAAATCCATTAATTAAAAATCTTGGTCAAATTAGACTCTAATGCACATCACGTAAGCAAGCACTAAATCACTCTGAGAAAAACATGCTTAAAAGTGTCAACATTAAAGTTGGTGAGTTCATAGATTTTTGTAAATGTGATCGTTGAAATCAAAAGATTTATGAAGTATGCACGACCATTTCAATCCTTATAATAGTCGCCAAAATGTAAGTGTAAATGTAGTACTCAAAGAGTATAGTGTCTACTGCTTCACCGCCGTAATAGATGAAACAGTGATAGTAATTCTGTATTGGTTCAACAAAGTAGTGTAGACCGTACAAAAGATTTTTCCAAAAATGAAGTGACTACTATAACAGATACATATCACATAAATGTATCTACAGTTGCGCTAAACTCTCTGACACCGGAAGCAAATTTGTTGTAGCATATAATACAATTTATTCTGCCCTAACCCGGTCTGGTCTGACCAAATACACCCAATGATATTTGACATGGTAATATTATTCGTATTTATCATGAGCCCCCGTGGGTATGAGCGCTACTCACCCAAATAGGGATAATAGTCCAAATAGCATCCTATTATAACATTCACGCTTACTTAACCAGTACAGTCGGTCAAGCATTGACCGGTTCATGATTGTTCGGGGGGTGCAATAGATGGATTAATCGCTACTTTTAGCAACACTAAACATGAGATGATAACCAAAAACACTTGTGTCCAATGAAGAAATAACCATTGTATTCATAACATCTTTAAATACTTAAATCCATAAGGTAGATAAGAGTCGTGATATCAATTGAGTAACCGAGTTTGTAAATGAGTATAAGTATGAGTATGTAAACAAGTATGTAAACAAGTTACGAAATCAAGTATGCAATCAAGTATGTAAAAGTGATTGTAAATGAATGTGTAAACAAGTTGTAATGAGCATGTATTCTCCCCCGAGATTTGTAAAGCAATGTAAAACAAGTAAAAGAGGGGCTATAAACTCACCTTGATGTTGAAGAACAATTGACAGATATGCATCTAATATGCACAACACAAACGAAAGACGAAACGGCTTGACCAAGAAGTTGCAGTTAATCTTATCGGCCAAAACCCACTAACTTATTTTGATCCATGATTATATCCACCGTGACCACGTGATAAAAGATTAGATTATTCAATGTCGTAAGGAGTTTTGGTGGTTGGTTAAATAAAATAAATCGAAAAGCAAACACAAAGTATGTAATATATTTCGTATATATTACATATGAAAAATGAACAATTATATAATTCATATAGTGAATTATATAATAAAGACAAACAACCAAAAGAATAAGTCGCAGTATATAATACTTTACAAGTATTATATAAGAAACAGGACAAAAATAATTGAAACAAAATAATTCGACACGTGTTCGGAAATTACCAAATAAATTAATGAAGAGTTATTGCATAAAGTAAACACACATTTTAAAGTTTTGAATTTAGTAAACAATGTTTGTAAAGCTTTTATAAAACTTATGATTTTACCTTCTAGTCGGAAATTTATAAAATAATATTTTAAAAATTAATCTTTCGTCTTATTGACGGGTCGTAGAAAAAATAGTTGTCTCATTTGTAAAATTATAGTTTTCGTCTGTTGTCGGGTTATTGTATAATTATAAATAAAATATCTTTAATCTATAACTTAATCATTTTTATCGGTTTTCAAAGATATTAGAAGTTGTAGCGAAAAATACTAAGTATCGTAATTTATAGAAATTTTGGCATGACCTATTCGTTTATACAACGTTTCTCATATTTATAAAATCTAATGTTTTTCACTTTCCAAACAACCCGTGTTGCAAAATATCTACGTTTCAATATATATACATATAAACGAGATCAAAAGGTAATAAAATAAGTAAAATCAACACACCCTAACTGCTTAAACCCAAACGCACCCTACTCGGCTATTTCACAGCGAAACAAACACCCTCTTAGGGCTGTTAACCCCATAACCAAATGCACCCAAAAGCTGTTACAACCAAACACACCCTATGTTGTTAAACCCGGATCCAAACACCCCTTATGGTTGTTAACCAAAATCCCAAACGCACCCATAGACTGTTAGAACCAAGACCAAATGCACCCTTAATATTTAAAAAACCCAAACGCACCCTATGGTCGTTTACATAGCCAAATGCACCCTTGTGGGTTGATTTAACAACCAAACGCACCCTTTTTGGTGTAGATCTAAAAACCAAACGCACCCTTATGGTGCTAATATGAAAACCAAACGCACCCCTTTGGTGTGGTGTTGCGGAGATGGTAGCGACATGGTGGAGGTTACGGTGGTGACGAGATGATGGTGGTGGTGGGGGCGTGAATGTGGTGGGGGCGTGGCTAGAGATGAAGGCTAGGGTGGAGATGGTAGCGAAGGTATGGTGATGTTGGTGGTCACGGTAGTGATAACGACGAGATGGTGATGGGGATGATGGTGGCGTTCGTCGGAGATGGCGGCTGGTCTCGCCGGAGATGGAGGCGGCGCCGGAAATTTAAAGAGGAGAGGGGACAAAACTTTGGTGGCTAGGTTTTTGATATTATGAGATGAAAACCATAGTAGCTATCTATTTATACCTAAAAGTATAAAATAAATGTGGCAAGTGCCACAAAGATTGGGGGTGAAGCTGAAGATATAACTAGAAGGACCAAAAGTGTAACTTTTGTTAAATAAAGATTCGGGACTCGTTTGGACTATCTAACGGTCGATTCAAAACTCGAAACTCGCGCCGTTGCGCTCCAAATAATTTTTTCTACGAAAACGAGTATTCACTCGACTATTATTTCATAAATGTTTTATAAATTTATTTAAATGCTTATTATTTATTTGTGTAGCCATCGGGTATCACGACAAGCTTTGTCCGTAAAATAAAACTTTAATTTAAATATTCGCATTTTTAAATAAACGCTTTTGAATAAATTATTAAATAATTTATTAAATATTCGTTTTACATAATATGGATGATAAAAAAATAAAAATGAAGCTACCAAACCTAATTAATTAAACCAAACAGATTTTTTTGAAATGATTGATTTATTGTCATTCCACCTTATACCGATACCAATACCCATTGTGATTCATGTCAACAAACCAAACGCCCCCTTACTTACTCAAACTCCTTCTTAAAGTTTCTTATACCGACAACGTTTACGGCAGCTGCGAAAGAGGGCTCCAGTAGGATGTTTCGGGGTGCTGCATGACCGTGAATTTAGTCAAAGAACTCCATCTGTTGGGAAAAATAAAAAAATAGAAATGGATAAATAATGGGATAAGAACAAAAGAAAAATGCACCCTAACATATAAAAAACACAAAAAAGAAGTTCTGATAAAAGCGTGTTTGGAAATGAAACAACAGTAGCATCGTCATTACTTCATACCAAATAGGCTTGTTCAATATATTTCAATATTATTGAAATAATATATTAATCATATCTGACACTAATTGTCAAGAACTTTAAATTTTTTACAAAAGGGACAACCCGACCCGTTTTAGTATCTACTGTTTTGACCCATACCTTTTCTGAACCCACTGTAACTATGATCTCAGGTTCATGAACTTTTGCTTTTTCTGCATATTCTGCCTTTGCTGCGTGCTGCGTGCAGAACTGAGTACACAATGTGTTCGTCTTCTTTCCGGCAACGCATTAACACAGCCAGTTCTTTCAGTCTGAGTACTGAAACAGACACTTAGCTAAAAATGTTCAATTATTGAATACACAAAATATACCATCTCAGCATCATTCAAGAATAAATTAGTTCAAAATGTTCCATATTCGCATTTACCAATCTCATCAATAATAGCATTCTTTGTAGCAAACCAAGGTTTTATATTGTTTTCCTCGAATATATGGTATTATGAAATTCATGTGGGAATGCGGCATGAATCCATATACCTTTCCATCACTTTCCTTAAATAAATGGTATTAAGAAATTTATATACTTATAATCATCATGACTTATAAATAACTGGATGATGAGAGATTTCATAAGTCCTTCGTAGTTGTTATGGTGTTAAAACTTGTGATGGCTGACATTCAAAAGATCCTCCGATGCTGCCTCTCTCATGGCATTAACCAAGTCATCCGGAGCTTGAAGAACCTTGATCCTAGATGCATTCAGCTGCATGGAATATTCACTGCAATATACATCGTCCCTGTTTACTTACGATAGTGATGTTTGATGACAAAAAAGCCAAGTAGAAAATTAGAAAATATCTTTATCCCATAGTACCAAGCCGGTTTATAAAACTGGTTTTTAGGTTAATGCCGGTTTCTGGATTTTGTTAATACAAATAATGTCTAAAAACGTTATTTATATTTTTTGACCTCTCAACGTTTTGATAATAAAAAATGTAAAAACGTTTACAATAAAAATAAACGTTTACAAATTATAAAATGTAAAATTTCATTTATAAGATTAGTGATCACTTAATGTATGGACAAACAAATTAATTAAGCATGATTAGTGATCAAGAAAATATTTTTCTCTTAATCCTCACTTTTAATTCTACAAAAGTATTTTCTCAAAAATACATTTACAAAATATTCTCTAATTAAAATAAAAAGTTTTATTAAAAACTTAAAATTTGAAATTCAAATTCTCCCCCCAAATGAAAGCTTCTACACCAGATACAACATTCCCCACAAAAAGACAAAAAAAGGAGCGGAGTCTATGGACGGCCCCCTTATAGGCCTAGCGGCCCCCATATATATCTGAGACCACCGGGACTGCCCACATATGACCGTTTGGATTTCCTGTCTATAAATACTGTTCCATTCCTAGCAGAAAATGATTCCTCTTTCTGAAATTTTTCAAGTCCTCTTCTTCACTCTCAAAACCATCTTTCTCACCTAAAACTCATGATCACTAACATCCTTATATCTGTTTCAAGTGATCTAATCTCTTCTTCTCATATTTTCCCTCTCATTCAAGTGCAATAGAAGAACACTTGTATTCGTCAAGAAACGAAGTGTTAATTAGTGATCTCTCCTCTTTTCTTCTATGTATTAAAACTACTAATTGATTTAATTTGTTGTATTTGTGTTAATCGGATTAATGTGTAGTATCCTATAGTGTAGATCTTGTGAGTGTGTATATCTTATGAAGTGGTAGATTGGTTCTAGCTAAGATTAAGACTCGACATTTAGCTTAGTGTCGAAAAATAATGTAAGCGACGTGTAAACGGTTTTATCTACCTAAAGGGAGTTTGTTGACATAGTGAAATCTCGAGTCGGATACTAGGGAGTAGAGTAGGGCGAAGAGGTGCTATCATATCCCGAACCCTTATAAAAACTTGATGTCTTGGTTGAGTTGATTTTCTTTCCTTATCTCTTACATTATTATTATTGTTATCTAGTTTTGGTTAGATTGTTATATGCTGTTCATATGTGAATTTGATTGAACATAATAACTCTATCTGATACATTTTTAAAGTAAACTTGTAAAAACGTAAAAAACGTGTAAACTATTTAACCCCCCACCCCCTACCCCTTCTAGTTTCCACAATTGGTATCAGAGCAATGTCACTTAAGATTATTTAAATATATTGTATTTTAAAGCTTGGATCGATCTATGGATTCCGACAAATGATCTAGAAGGCAATCTATCAAAGAGACCTCCACCGTTATGAGAGTGATAGTTTAAATTTATTTGAAAAATAGATTTCGAGACTATGTTTATCAAAAGATCTAGATCTTTGGCATGTTTATTACCAATGGGGATTTTCAACCTATGTAAAAATCCGAAAACCAAATTAGATAGATTATCCCTATTGAAAATAAACCTGATGATTACTCAAAAAAAAAGATACTTGCTAAAAATAATGAGCATAAAATGGTTATTTACAATGCTTTGCCAAGAAAAGAATATGAAAGAATTTTCATGTGTAACACGGCAAAAGAAATTTAGAAAACTTTGTTAATCACCCATCAAGGTAATAGCCAAGTCAAAGATAATAAGATTGACCTTTTGGTTCAACAATATGAACAATTCGTCATTTCCAAAGACGAATCTATAGATAGTGCTTTTGCTAGATTTAATACTATTATTACTAGTCTTAAAGCTCTTAATGAAGGTTATTCTAGTAAGAACTACGTAAGGAAGTTTCTTAGGGCTCTACATCCTAAATGGAGAGCAAAGGTCACGGCGATTGAAGAGTCGAAAGACTTAAAGTGACTATCTCTTGATGAACTTATCGGGAACCTCAAAGTTCACGAAATGATCATCAAGAAAGATTCCGAAATAGTCAAAGCAAAAGTTGAAAGGAAATCTATTGCTTTAAAGGCTAAGAAAGAATCTAGTGATGAAGAGTGTTTGACTTTCGGTAGTGAAGACGAAGAGTACGCCATGGCGGTAAGAGACTTCAAGAAGTTCTTTAAAAGAAGAGGTAGAATCGTGAGACAGCCTCGGAATGACAAAAAGACGTTCTAAAGAAGCCGTGATGACAAGAACGGTAAAAGTGATAGAAAATGCTTTAGATGCGGCGATCCGAATCATCTTATTAGAGAATGTCCAAAACCACCAAAAGATAAGAACCAAAGAGCTTTTGTCGAAGGCTCTTGGAGCGATAGCGGTGAAGAAGATGATGAGAAGGTCAAAGATAAAACGTGTCTTGTAGCTCATGCATCAAGTGAGGTATGTTCCGAATCATCTTACTTTAGTGATGAAAACTCATCAATTGATGATTTAGCTTTAGACAACGAATATGATAAGTTATGCAAAATGAGTCTAAAGATAATCACTAAAAACAAAAAGTTAAAAGCTACTAGAAATAGTCTAGAAAATGAGCTTAGAGAATTAAAAGATAAATTGTCCACACTCGAGAAAAACAAGGGAGTTGATTCGATTGTGCAATGTGTCATGCACTTAAAATTGAGAATGAAAAACTCAAAGAAGAATCTACTATATTAAACAAATTTGAAAAGAGTACACATTGCTTAAATAAAATGTTAAGTAATCAAAAACTCTCCGGTGATAAATTAGGTTTAGGGTTTAATTCATTTGAAGCATCATCTAGTGGAACTAAGGAAATAAAATTTGTGAAAGCTCAAAAAAATGTGTCTTCTGATGGAGGTCCCATAAATATGGGCGGCCCCCTAAGTGACCAGGCGGCCCCCAAGATAATTATGGGACCGCCACCAACAACGCTTGGATCTGAGAAAACTGTGTCCTTTTAAAAAATCCTATCAGGAGCAAGGTCACTCAAGATCTTTAAAATATATTGTATTTTAAAGCTTGGATCGATCTATGGATTCCGACAAATATCTAGAAGGGCAATCTATGCAAAGACCACCACTTTTTGAAAGTGATAGTTTTATTTATTGGAAAAATAGATTCGAGACATATGTTAAATCAAAAGATCTAGATCTTTGGCATGTTATTACAAATGGTGATTTTCAACCTATTATTCAAAATCCGGAAACCAAACTTGATGAGGTTGTCCCTTTTGAAAATCAAACCGATGATCTTAAAAGAAGGCTTGCGAAAAACAATGAAGCCAAAATGGTTATTTACAATGCTTTGCCTAGAAAAGAATATGAACGAATTTTCATGTGCAATACGGCAAAAGAAATTTGGAAAACTTTGTTAATCACCCATCAAGGTAATAGCCAAGTCAAAGATAATAAGATCGACCTTTTGGTTCAACAATATGAACAATTCGTCATTTCCGAAGACGAATCTATAGATAGTGCTTTTGCTAGATTTAATACTATTATTACTAGTCTTAAAGCTCTTGATGAAGGTTATTCTAGTAAGAACTACGTAAGGAAGTTTCTTAGGGCTCTACATCCTAAATGGAGAGCAAAAGTCACGGCGATTGAAGAGTCGAAAGACTTAACATCACTATCTCTTGATGAGCTCATTGGAAACCTCAAAGTCCATGAGATGATCATCAAGAAAGATTCTGAAATAGTCAAAGCAAAAGTTGAAAGGAAATCTCTTGCTTTAAAGGCTAAGAAAGAATCTAGTGATGAAGAGTGTTCGACTTCCGGTAGTGAAGACGAAGAGTACGCCATGGCGGTAAGAGACTTCAAGAAGTTCTTTAAGAGAAGAGGTAGATTCGTAAGACAACCTCGAAAAGACCTTTCAAAGAAGCCGAGACGACAAAAACGGCAAAAGTGAAAGGAAGTGTTTTAGATGCGGAGATCCAAATCATCTTATTGGAGAATATCCAAAGCCACTGAGAGACAAGAACCAAAGAGCCTTTGTCGGAGGATCTTGGAGCGATATCGGTAAAGAAGATGATGAAAAGGTCAAAGATGAAACGTGTCATGTAGCTCGCGCATCAAGTGAGATATGCCTTGGAGTTGACTTGGAGCCCGACGAATGGATCAAAGATAGCGGATGCTCTAAACATATGACGGGTAACCGAAAACTCTTCTCCACTTACAAGGCATACAATGGAGGTAACGTTATTTTTGGTAGTAATCTTCGTGGTAACATCATTGGCAAAGGTACGATTTCTAATGACTCTCTCAAAATAGATAATGTAGAACATGTTGATAACTTAGGATTTAATTTGCTAAGTATAGGACAAATATGTGACAATAAGTGTAGAGTAACTTTCTCTGAACATGATAGTGAAATCACTAAGGACGGTAAAGTCATAGGTAGAGGTATTAGGAAGAAAGGCTTATATGTGATGAAATTAGGAAATAAGCCTAAGGATCAAATTTGTCTAACTATGATTGATGAAAATTCCACCTTGTGGCACACACAAATATGCGTCTCATTCAATCATTGGCCTCTAAGGAATTAGTTAGAAACTTACCTAAGCTTAAGTTTGATCAACATTTTTGTGATGCTTGCAAAATTGGAAAACAAGCTCACGCTAGTCACAAAGCTAAGAATGTAGTCTCAACGACTAGATGCTTAGAACTTCTCCATATGGATCTCTTCGGTCCATCCGCCGTACAGAGTTACGGAGGAAACCGTTACACCCTAGTCATAGTAGATGACTACTCTAGGTACACTTGGACTAGATTTCTTAAGGATAAAACCGAAGCTTTTGATCAATTCAAAATATTTAGTAGGAAAATCCAAAACTAATTAGGTTGTTCAATAGTGTCAATTAGAACCGACCACGGTAGAGAATTTGATAATGAGGTGCAATTTGGAGAGTTTTGCAATACCAATGGTATTACACATAACTTCTCGGCTCCACGCACTCCTCAATCAAATGGCGTGGTCGAAAGGAAAAATAGGACACTTTAAGAAATGAGTAGGACTATGTTGAATGAGCAATCGTTACCACAAAAGTTTTGGTGTAACGCCATAGATACTTCAACATACATTCTCAACCGAATTCTCATTAGAGCCATTCTAGGAAAAACACCTTATGAACTCTTAAGAGGTAGAAAACCTACACTAGATTATTTTAAAGTGTTTGGAAGCAAGTGCTTCATTTTGAACACAAAAGACTACCTTACCAAGTTTGACCCAAAGTCATACGAAGGTGTCTTTTTAGGTTATTCTCAAAATAGTAAAGCCTATATCATCCTAAACAAACACACTAGGAAAGTCAAAGAATCACTTAACGTGACATTCGATGAAACTCCTCCACCCTCTAAGACATCACCCTTGGTGGATGATGACTTAGATGAAGAAGAAGCAATTAAGGTCACCGAAAAGAAAAACCTAGAAAATGACATTGTGGATGAAACTTTAGAGGTTGATGAAATAATCAACATTAAGGAATCTAGGAACCACCCATTAGAAAATGTCATAGGAAACCTTAACCAAAGAACCCTTAGGTCACAAGCCCAAAACCAAAGTAACTTCTTTTGTTTTATATCAACTATAGAACCTAAGAATGTGAATGAAGCATTAGGAGATGAAAGTTGGATAGTCGCCATGCAAGAAGAATTAAATCAATTCGTTGCTAATGACGTTTGGGAGTTAGTTCCTCAACCTAGGAATATGACAATCATAGGAACTAAGTAGGTATTTAGAAATAAGTTAGACGAGAACGGTATTGTTTCTCGAAATAAGGCTAGGTTAGTTGCTCAAGGCTACAACCAACAAGAGGGAATCGATTATGATGAAACTTATACCCCAGTTGCTAGACTTGAATCCATTAGAATATTATTAGCTTATGCTTGCGCCTTAGACTTTAAATTGTTCCAAATGGATGTAAAAAGTGCATTCCTGAACGGTTTTATCAATGAGGAGGTATAAGTGGCACAACCTCCAGGATTCATTAATTTCGAAAAACCAGATCATGTTTATAAATTAAAGAAAGATTTATATGGTCTTAAACAAGCACCCAAAGCTTGGTATGATGATTAAATGCTTTCCTTATTAAACATGAATATAAAATGGGAATGGTAGATAACACTCTTTTACTAAGAAGAAAATTCAAATCTCATCATTGTTCAAATATATGTCGATGATATTATATTCGGTTCGACTTGTCAAGACATGTGTGATGAATTTGCCAAAATCATGCATGAAGAGTTCGAGATGAGCATGATGGGTGAACTTAACTTCTTCCTTGGATTACAAATAAAACAAATGGAAGATGGTATTTTCTTTAATCAATCTAAGTATATTAAAGAAATGCTTAAGAAATTTGGTCTAGAAGAGTCTAAACCAATGAAAACCCCCATGTCCTCTGATACTAAACTCACGAAAGATGAAGAGTGTGAGTCGGTAGATAGTACCAAGTATCAAGGCATGATAGGTAGTTTATTATACCTAATGGCAAGTAGGCCCGATATCATGTTTAGTGTCTGCCTCTGTGCCCGCTTCCAAGAGGCTCCCAAAACCTCTCATCTTGAAGTGGTTAAGCGTATCTTCTGATACATTAAAGGCACTACGCACTTAGGATTATGGTATCCTAAGGGGACCGGCATAGAAACCGTAGTATATGCCGACTCTGATCATGCGGGAGATTATGTGGATCGAAAGAGCACTAGCGGTATTTGTACGTTTGTGGGATGTTGTTTGACATCTTGGTTCTCGAAGAAACAAACCGCTCTTGCTATATCCACTACCGAAGCCGAATACGTAAGCGCCAGAAAGGCATGTCAACAAGCACTATGGATGAAACAAGCTCTCATCGACTATGACATACGACTCGACGACGTTCCCATCATGTGCGACAACAAAGGCGCGATTGACCTTAGCAAAAACCCTGCAACATTCTCGTACCAAACACATCGAAATACGTCACCACTTTCTTCATGATAATGTCCAGAAAGGACATATCTCAATTGAAAAAGTGTCGTCCGTTGACAACATCGCCGACATTCTTACTAAACCCCTTAAACGTGAATCGTTTAACTATCTACGTCTTGGTTTAGGAATGATGGAACACATTCCATAAATCATCTTAGTTCGCTTCTCTTTCTTCTGTCTCAATTCTAGTCCGTGTTCCATTTCGTGTCGTGACAACTTAAATACTTCATCTGAAGTACTTTAAGCATATTTAATTTGCGGAATGCATATTAAATGTCACTCCTCTTTGTAAAAATTTTGTCAAAAACCAAGTCCAAAAACCCTTGAATAAGGGCGGCCCCCATATAGGCGGCCCCCAATATATTTAGGACCGCCGGTAAATATGAGACCGCCACCAGCAAGTTATAAAATGGGACACTTAAAAAAAATTCAAAACAGAAAAACAAACACCCCCTTATCTGCTGCACTCAATGAACACGACCCAAAACCCACCAAAACTCAAATTCAACCATTAAAACATCAATTGAAGATCAAATCAACACTAATAATCAATCCTAATATCACAAAGATCATCAATTATAAGTCATTTCATCTATTTTCGTTCAATTTAAGTCTAGGGTTAATGATGAACACCAAAAATTAAAATTAGGGATTTTCGTGTTTTCTTTTAATTTTGTACAATTAAGACAACTAGGATACAATGTATAACTAATATACTTTCCGTAGATATAGGATTTGCATACATTTGTGAATTTGTTGAAAAATTGATTTCGAACCAAAACCCCAATTTTATTTTCAAATCACTCACGTAAGGAACATAATAAAACTGTTAACATTGTTAATCCACCCTAAAAACGTTTTTAAACACATGCATATGATCTCATGAACAAATTTCGAGATACATAATTCATATGTATTTTTCGACTTGTTTGGATGAGCAAAATCAAATTAAGGAGCGTTTGGATTAACGCTTAGGATTTTATATTTAGGTCGAGTTAATCGTTACTCCACACTTGTTGCATATAGGCACACACTAGGCATCTCGTTAAATGAAGGAATCTCACTACAATTATCTATTCTAATTTAGGTGAAATGACCTTGGAAGATGAATTACAATACACAAAATCATACGTTCCAACAATCTCTCCATTCCATGTGAAGGAGAATGTTCTTACTCTGAATAACCCTCTTTCTACTCTTTGAAAACTAATCAATAGTCAAACACACCATATCAAACACGCATTCCAACACCAAAGGAAATTATCCAATCAATCACAACAACCGGACAAACATTTTTTCCAAACATAATCCTCAAGGAAGAACTTCGTCATGACATAAGATCTTGGAATGAAGTCATTCAAGATAATGCCTTTGGCACTCAAAATGACTCACCATTTCTTCCTGCATCATCATGCCACATGATGTATTACATTCTAACAAGTACTCCCTTTAACTTTGCCTACTTTCTAACCAAATGAGTTGAAAATATTAAAAATCAACAAAATTCTCTAATGCCATATGGAATGATTCTAAATTGTCTATATGATCACATCATCAAAATTAATCCTCATCTACGAAAATCAAAATACAAATCATATTGGCCATCCATGAAACCTTGGGTTCATCCTACTCATCTTAAATCAATTAACTACATATCCTCTGAAGAAGCTTCAAGTGTTGACTCAAATGATGGTTGAAATATTCCTCTAGAATTATTGCTAGATATACGCACTATTATTATTACTATGTAATACTATCTTAACCTCTATCATGGATAATCAAGTACGTGTATAATGTGTCTACATTATTATTTAATGGTTGCTATGTGACATTTAGTATACATTTTAGTCATTTATATGCTTCATCTTGAGCAAATTACATGACTTATTCTCTCCTTTAGATGTATTATGTGATTTTTGAAGTAATGGAAATGCCATAATCGCCCTTCTAATTCTTATTAACCACTCTAAAAATTAAAACTTTTAGAAAATTTCACGAATCTACAGAAAACGGTCCCCTTAAATATAGGGCGGCTCCCTAATATATATGGGACCGCCACTGATATAAAGGACCGCCATAAGGAAACCATGAAATTTTCCTGTCCCCTCTTTTTCTACAACTCTAACCCTATTCTACTTAGGTCCAACCATCCTTTCCTTTATAGACAAAACACTTCCTAAAATCTTCATTCTCCAATACCATGCCTTTCCCAAAATCCTTCTATATAACCATCATTCTTCTCCATATCAATCTACACTTCTCTTCTACATCTTTCTCTCATCATCAAGATCTCAATGTCATCCTCTAGCAAATCCACTCATGACTACTCTATAAAACTCCGAAGGTCCATTCTTGAGCCTTGGAGACAAAGTCACAATCTCCCACCATCTCTTCTACCTAATAGGAATACACCTACCTCTCATTCTACAACCAATTCTTCACCATCTCTTTCACCTCCACAAAACCCATGTCCAAACCAAATAACACATGAACTTCATCACTTATCTAATCTTCTTGAAATTAATCTCCAACAAGCAATTGATGCCACAAATCTTTCACCTCCTACCTCACCATGTATCCCCCCACCTTCCTTAGATCAAGTAAACCTTCATTCAGAATTCTGTCATTGTTGTTTGAATACCCGAAATCTATTCGATACATTGAAAGATGACATTAACCATATCAAATCTCTCATCGTTAGTCCTTCCACACAATTTCCATCCTCAATAACAACCTCCTCACCATAATTGAAAAATCTCAAGAGCTTAATAATAAACAACCCCTCTTTTGATTATGGCATCTTTTACCTTTCAAGAATCAACTAGTGTAGATCTATGCCTTATTATGTCTTTATGATTATCTACTTTCTATTGTAATGATTCATACAAATGTTGTATGAATGTGTCTTAGCTCTTATTAAGATCTAGTTTTTAAATTTTATGTTGAATGTATTAGTTGGATGTGCTAGTGTATGAGTTTCTTGTTGGTGGAATGAAACTCTTCTTTTGATTTAAATATAATGTGTTAACTTGAAAGATATTTATCTTGGACTTGTACATCTAACTTTGTTTTGTAGCAAAAACAATTTTTATAAGATCGATCCCTTGGTGCCCCGAACAAGGGGGAGCATACATCAAGGGGGAGTCTTGATATCGTCGATTTCTTTCTTCCTTCAACAACTCGACGATCATTCTTTTTGAATTCGACAAAAAGGGGGAGAAATGGAACATAACTCATTTAATAATTTGACATCTTTAATTTTATTTAAAATGAGTTTATATTTTGTCATCATCAAAAAGGGGGAGATTGTTAATACAAATAATGCCTAAAAACGTTATTTATATTTTTTGACCTCTCAACGTTTTGATAATAACAAAATGTAAAAACGTTTACAATAAAAATAAACGTTTACAAATTATTAAATGTAAAATTTCATTTCTAAGATTAGTGATCACTTAAGGTATGGACAAACAAAATAATTAAGCATGATTAGTGATCAAGAAAATATTTTTCTCTTAATCCTCACTTTTAATTCTACAAAAGTATTTTCTCAAAAATACATTTACAAAATATTCTCTAATTAAAATAAAAAGTTTTATTAAAAACTTAAAATTTAAAATTCAAATTTTCCCCCCAAAACGAAAGCTTCTACACCAGATACAACATTCCCCACAAAAAGACAAAAAAAAGAGCGAAGTCTAGGCGGCGGCCCCCTTATATATAAGGGACCGCCGGGATCGCCCCCAAAGAGCCGTTGGGATTCCCTGCCTATAAATATTGCTCCATTCCACTTCGACTCTAATTTCCTTCATGAGGTTCTCCTCGTACTCTTCGTAAGAACCGTCGAATCGCTCTACTCTTCCATTGTCTACTTCCCATATCTCGCTCTTCTCTTGATCTTCACACACGTGCGATACCAGTCTAGAATTATGACTAACAGCAACAACGCCACCAGAATACTCAACTAGTGCATCATCAAGTGCATCAATGCTCTCTGTATCTAGATGGTTTGTAGGTTCATTGTAGATGTATAGTCCGGAATGGGCCGGTAATGGGCCAGACCCCTTAGAAGAGCGGCCCACATTCGACCTAACCCTAATCCATACTCTATAAATATATGGGTAGGATATTTCTTACCATGTGTTTTTCTTCCTATTCAATATAATCCCGAAACTTAAAAAGGATGAATGTTGTACCTTTTCATAAAACAAAATGATGATCTTAAAAAATAGAAACTTGCAAAAAATATTTAAGTTAAAATGGTAATTTATTAAGGCTTTGCCACCGTAAAATGAATATGAAAGAATTTTTTATGTGTCAAACCGCAAAATAAAATTTGGGATACTTTGCTAACTCACACTAAGGTTATTAATCAAGTCAAACTAACAAAATAGATCTTCTTGTTCAACAATGCTTATGTACAATTTACGATTACGGCAAGAGGAATCAATTGTTAATGCCTTTGCCTAAATTTACACTATTAGTAATAGTGTAAAAGCACTTGATGAAGGTTTTTCTAGCAAGAATTGTGTTAGGAAATTTCTTAGGGCATTACATCCAAAATGGCGCGCGAAAGTCACGACGATTGAAGAATCAAAGAATCTAACAACCTTACCTCTTGACGAACCTATTGAAACTTGAAAGTCTATGAAGAGGTAATAAAAAAGACTTCGAAAAGGTCAAAGGCAACAAAGAACAAAGTAGATCTCTTGCATTAAAGGTGAAAAAGGAAGTAAGTGATGAAGATATCTCAAGCTCCGATAGTGAAGTTGAAGGTATGTTATGGCCGTTAAAGGGAATTCAAGAAACTCTTCAAGAGTACGAGATAGATTTGTAAGTCATCATGAGGCGATAGGAAAACATTCAAAGAAGTAGAATGATGGTTATGGTAAAAGTGAAAGAAAATGTTTTAGATGTGGTGATTCCAAATCAACATCATTGGAGAATGTTTCAAGACGCCAAAGAACAACGATAAAAGGAGCATGTATTGGAAGGAGAATGGAGCGACAATTGAGAAGAGGAAGTAGGAAAGATAAATATGAAAACTTGCCTTGTAGCTCAACAGCGCCGATGAATATGATTAGGAGTAAAATCTTGGAACCCAGGTTGGTGGATTAAGATAGCTGAATGCTCAAACACATCGTCAGGTTAATCGGAATGTTGTTCTCTTAATACAAAGCATACAACGGAGGAAACGTAATTTTTGAGAGCAACTTGCGCGGTAAAATCATAGGCAAATGTACGATTTCTCAAGACTCCTTAATAATTGAAAATGTTGAGCACAAGTAGATACTTCAAATATAAATTGCTTAGTGTAGGTGAAAAATATGTGATAACAATTGAAAAGTAATATTATACCGAACATGATAGCAAAAATCATCAAAGACGAAAATGTTAGAGGAAAAGGAATTAGGAAAGGAGGAATATATGTAATAAAACTAGGAAATAAACCGGAAGACAAAATATGCCTTGCAACATTGGACGAAAACTCCAACACTATGACATATGAAGATTAGGTCTCGCTAATAGCATTTAATTTAATCCATTAGCTTCTAAAGTATTAGTTAGAACCTACTCCAAACTAAAATACGGACCGGACAATTTTTATGAGCTTGCAAAATTGGAAAACAAGCTCATACAAGTCAACAGGGCTAAAAATAAAGTCTGCAACAATACTAGTTGCTAGAATACTTAACATTGGATTGTTTGGCCCATTACCGACCTTATGAAGATATGGAGTAAATCGTTATACCTTAGTAATGTAGATGACTATTCTAGATTAATGGACTAGATTTTTAGCAAATAAACTGAGGTCTTCGAAAAAAAATTCAAAGTATTTGCAAAATGATCCACAAAAACAAATTCGGATGTTCCATTGTATCAATTAGAACGGTATCTAGGTCGAGAATTTGATATTGAAGTACAATTCGGAAAACTATTTGATTTATATGGCGATATCTTATAATTTTTCCGCGCCTCGTACTCCACAATCAAATCTGGCGTCGTAGAAAGGAAAAATCGCACTCTATAGACTTGGAGTAGAAACCATGTTTAAGAAACAAATCATTCCTCATAAATTTTTGGTTGTATTGCGGTCGATACATCAACCTTATTATAATTAAATAGAGTTTCCATTAGACGTATTTTAGGAAAAACTCCATACGAGTTGTTAAGAGGTAGGAAACCAAACCTTAACTATTTTAGAGTATTCGGAAGTAAATGCTTTGTTCTTAATACAAAGGATTACCTCACCAAGTTTGACCCTAAGTCATACGAAGGTGTTCTCCTAGGATATTCGCAACAATAGTAAAGTCATAACTAATACTTAACAAAAAAACAATGAAAGTTGAAGAGTCGTTGAATGTAACTTTCGATGAAACTCCTCCCCGCCTAAAACATCACCATTAGAAGATGATGAGCTAGTCGAAGAAGAAGCTATTGAGGTTAGTAAAACAAAACCCATAGGCAATAAATCTGAAGACATTTCATTGAAAATAATCAAATTGTAATATTAAGAATCTAAAACTCATTACCTAGGAAAACGTTATTGGTAAATCTAATCAAATAACTCATTAGGTCGCAAGATAAAGACAAAAGCAATTTCTTTGCTTTATTTTGACAATAGAAACATTAAAATATAAATGAGGACACTTAAAAAGATGAAATTGTCGTAATGTTCATGCACAGAGGAACTAAAACATTCCTCAAAACAAATGATGTTTGGGAACTTGTCTAAAATCCCCATGGTTATGGACCATTATAGGAACAAAATGGGTAAATAGAAATAAACTCGATGAAAATGGTATGTAATAGAAACAAAGCAGGTTAGTCGCCCAGTATAAATCAACAAGGAAGGGAATTGATTACGACGAAAACATTATGCACCAGTAGCTAGATAGAGTCCATAAGAATACTTTGTCAATCTTATGCTTGCGCATAGACTTTTTAAGTTATACCATATGGATGTGAAAAGAGTGAATTCTTAAACGTTTTTTTATCAATGTGGATGTTTATTACGTGGCACAACCTCAGGATGTTAGGAAATAGATTGTAAAAGACTTATTAAAAAACCAAAACAAATGGTTGCAATAAAAACGTTTTATGTCTAGGTAGTAATAGTTAGTTCTGTTAATATTGAGTTAATACTGACAGTACTAAGTTAAGTCTGGCACTTATTTTTGATGGTATGGTGGCAAATTTGAAAAGCAAGACGAAGTTTTTGATGTATCCTAGATTTCTGCAACTGATTTTGGATATTCAAACGGAAAACAAACACCCTTATCTGGCTGTGACCCAGACCAAAAAGATTTTTGGGAATATAAAAAGGGGTTTTAGAGGAGCACGAAGACCCTTGTTGCCTGCTATGTTGCTTGTTGCTACTACTAACCCAAATGCAGGTCAAGAACATCATCAACCATCATCATCCACACTTCCAGCACCATCTACATCATCACCACCAGTACAATCTCCACTCCCTGCATCTACACCTACACCTATCCCTGCATCCATACCTACACCTACACCTATACCTGAAACTGAACCTGAACCAATTGAGCACACCTTTGAGGAGCCATCTCCTGCCCACCAACACTTCTCACCCCCACAAGAACAGGCCCAAGGACAAATAACTGTGGATGATTTACTTCAAGTAGTTCCTCAGTTGATATCAAGAATTGACAGCCTGGAAACGGATCTCAAACAAACCAAGCTGACAATGGGGAATGCTATTGTGAAGTTAGTCAAGAAGGTGAAGAAGCTGGAAGGGTTTTTGAAAAGGAGAAATGTGGTTTTATCAGACTCTGAAGAGGACGAACCTGAGGCTTAGGGGAGGAAAAGTCAAGATGATCCTCTAGTTTCTTTGGTACAAGGGCTGGTTACTCCTTCTATGACTACTGTAAATGCTTTAGGGGAGGAACAAGTGGAAGACATAAGCCCTAATACACTTGAAGTAGCCAAAACTCTCTCTAGGGTTGCCTCTCTAAAGCTAAAGTCCATAGATAAGGGAAGGAGATATAAGAGAAGGAAAGAGACTAAGGGAAAGAAGGTTGTCACAAGCTTGGATTTTCAAGAAAAAGTTGATACTGGTGCTAAAGGAGTTAATACTGCTAAAGGAGTTAATACTGGCAGTATTAAAGTTAGTACTGTTAGTGGGCAAGTTAGTACTGACAGCATTAACAAGTCTATTCCTTCACCTGATAAAGGCCAAAGAGAAGGAAAAGCTCCTCTGATCATTGAAGAAGCTCCTAAGAAGTCTAAGGAACAAATTCTACTAGAGGAAGCTAGCCTTGCTGAAGCAATCAGATTGGATACTTTACAGAAATAAGAGGAGGCTAAACAAGTACACTTGGATTCACTCTTAGCACAAAGAATTGCAGAAGAAGAAGAATTAAACGAGCAACAAAAGAAAAGAAGAGCTCAAGTTCAATTTGAAGCTCAGCATTACACAGATTAAGATTGGGATTTAATTAGAGCAAAGATTGAAGCTAATGCATAGTTGTCAAAAAGTATGATAGGAAGTGACTTACAAGGAGAAGATTTTGCAAAGAAGATGGTTGATCTAGTAAATCAAAGGAAGAAATATTATGCAGAGGAAAGAGCAAGAGCTAAAAGAAGTAAGCCCATGACCCAATCACAGCTAAGGACATATATGATGAATTATTTGAAGAATCAGGGGACATGGAAGTTATCTCAGCTGAAGAATTTAAGTTTTAAAGAAGTTAAAGAAGAATTTGATAAGCTGGTGAAACAGGTTGAATCTTTTGCACCAATAAACTTTGAAGCCACTAAAGCTAGTTTGAAAAGATTTGGTGAAGAACTCCAGACAAAGACTTTAAAAAGACTGAAGAGTGATGAAGCAAAGGATGATGAGCCAACCAAGAAGTCTGGAAAGAGGAGAAAACAGATGGCAAGGAAAGGATTGCATACAGACAACATTGATAAGGATGACTCTGAAGGTTCAGATGAAGTTAGTGAACAAGATGATTCTGTCACAGGTACTAAAATTCCAATTAATCCTGTTCCTGTAGCTATGAAAACACCGAGTAATTAGCCCCTACACGATCACAAGAAGGAGTAAAAGGAGCGTATCAAATAGTTAGGGAAGATGGAACTGATATAGTGTACATTAATTTTGGTGCTATGTTGAAGGCTATATCTACGATATACCTACGAGTTATATAGGATTTAATGAATAATATGGGATGGATGACGCAAGGGATGAGCTAGAGAAGGTATTTTGGAAGTATTGAAAGATATGTTTGAAGAACCTCTAAGTACAGATCAATAATGGAGTAAATTAGGACAGCAAAGGATCATAAGTTGGAGATATTATGATGCCTGTAGAGTACACTGTTTGAACTTAGAGTCAATGGATATATATATGTTAATTGAAAGAACATATCCATTATCTGCTGAGATGTGCAAAGCCATGCTAGATAAGAAACTACAAGGAGGAAAGCCAGATGAGAATTGCTACAAAATGTTAAAAATGATGGAAAAGCAAGCTGGTATTAGGAAGTAGTGAAGTCTGAAGAGTTAGAAGTCTAGGATAGAGATGAGAAGGATAACACTTGGTGGAGGTGCTATGCACTAACACAACAAATGGTTATCAGTTCACCATGTCTAATCAACATAAGAACTGGCTAGTCCAGGAGCAAACGGCTCTTGGTAAAGACTTCTCAAATCCGTTCTATGGTTGACAACTTGCAAATAAGTTGTATGGTTTTTTCCAACTCAAACACCATATCTATTAAAGTGAAGATCTTGGCTAGCCCACAAGTTTATTGGCTTGTCGGTAAAGGGCGTGGAAAAACCATAACTGTCCCTACGATTATTGGCTATGGTAAAGACAAATTGCAAGTCCATATTAGGATGGTTGACACTTATACCAAAAAGTGATGGTAATAATCAACTCACCAAGTTCATATACAAAAGTTTGAACCATGGGTAACAATCAACCACCATGGAATTTAAAAAAAACTTTTTCTTAGGTGCCAAAGGATTGACTAACCCTGAGCAAGACGCTAAAGGTCAAGCATATCAAATCCGTTTAGTTCATGGTTATGCCAAAAACCATATGGTATTCAACTCACCAATGTTTCATGTACTGAGAGTTGAAATGGTTTTCAGTTAACCATGGACATACACCTTTCTGGTGGCCAAAGGACTGACTACGCCCCCCTTCCAAAGTGAATGTCGTAACTGTAAAGATGACATCAAATTCATTACAAATTTTCAATTATTCCAACCTCTCACCTGATATAAACACACCTGGAAGGATGAGAATAACTGAAACTTTATGATTTGATGGTACATTAATTGTCAATGTTGCTGATATCTGTATTGCTGAAGAGCTTTGAAGAATAGTTACTGCAAATAAAAAGTGAAGACTTGAAGTGTTCAAGCTCAAGAACAACTTGAATAGAATTCTATTTACAACATCCCTCAGAAACTTAAAATGTGTTTAACGTAAAGATTAAGAATGTTTTTGAAAGGAACTTGAAGTTCACAAGTGAAGTCAAGTTAATGGAGGATTGTGGTGAAAATAGAGTAACTAGACATAATACTGGGTAGTATAACAGTTAAATTCCCAGGTAGTAATAGTTATTTCTTTTAGTATTTAAGTTAATACTAGGCAAGTACTTAGTTAAGTCTGGCAATACTAATTTAGTACTGGTGAGTAGGCAAGTACTAGAGTTAGTACTGTCATGTAAGTTAAGTTCTGTTCATAGTTAAGTCTGTTTATGTAACAGAATAGAATCATTATCTTAGAGATTATCTTAGGAGATCTCTTATAGAAAGGATATGTATTATTCTATCCTTTGACAGTTTGTAAAGCCCATTAGGGTTTCTGTTGTAATAAGAAGGAACCCTAAGGCATCTAATGTAAAGATACGTTTTGAGAAATATCAATAAAGCATAAAAGAGCATACTACAAAATAGTATTACTCGATTTCTTCTTAATTCTTGTGTAGCAAGATTCCCGCATTAACACTTGATATTCATTAGATCAGTGTCTCCTCATATAGTTTGATTGGATTATCCAAGTTAGCTATTGGCTACAAAAGGCTAATCAGATCCTAAACCAAGACCTACAAATAGAACCTTTTGAGAAACCTTCGGATACCAAGCATGGAAGCTTCGCATGATACACGCTTTTGGTGCTTGTTTTGAGACCAATATAATCTTTTTCTTGAGACGGTTTAAACTTTGTCATGATGATTATGGGTCAACAAATCCATCAGTTGTTAACTACACTTCTTCCTTCAGAGGGCCGTAAAGAAAATGTATGTTTTATACGTCCATTTGGTACACTGTAAATGATTTGTGTCAGCTTAATCCGCAATGAACAATCATACCGCTTCCAACCGTGCAACTGGGGCAAATGGACTCTTTAAATCAATTCCTTTATCTTTTGAGCAAATCCTTACCACAAGACGAGAGTTGTTGAGAATGACAGTAATATTCCTCATCACGTTTTTTTTCTAGAGCCACTTAAAGTTAATACATTTTTACAAAGTGTCTGTCGACTAATACCCATACATCTAGTCGATCAACTGATGAAGTTCTTCTGTATGATTTTCAATCCATGCAAATCAGCCATGGCTTCTTTGATGTTCTTTGTTCGGTCGACTCACGTGAGTGCGAACATACACATCTCGCCCATTTGTTTTTCTTTGTTTTCAAGCTGCGTCTTATTCTAACTGATTTGAGAAGGATTTCTAATGACTTGTTTCTAATAGATGTCTTTTGTCCAACGTTGTGGCGGAAGGATATGGTGTTGAGTAGAGAATATGCATGTTTAACGAATAACATGACAGACGATGTCTCCCCCTTGTTCATGTAACCGGTGTACTGAAGAGGTTTGATAAGATTCATCGTCGTTATATCTATGCATTATTTGTATTGGTTTCGCTGAATAATGTTCTCAGAGTGCAGTGACAGTTTGGTACTTATTGGAGTTTGATGTGATTAAATGAAATGTTCAATAAGAGGGGATAGACAACAAATCGGTGTTTGTAGAAGTGTGAGTTGTGTTATGTTTGTTGGACGTTTTATCGTGGATTATCAGCAAGCAATGTACACGGAAGACATTGACACAACAGAGAATTCAATTGAGTAATTCACTGAACATCGGGACTATATAGCAATTCCGTAGCTCATTTAACGGTGTTACTGTCTCAACAATTGCATGAGATTATGTAGACCATCCAAAGAGTATTTTCAGGTAAAATTGGTTAGTATGTGTTGATGGTGAGGGGAAGTTGGTAAGAACACCTGAATAGTGAGTCATGGTTAGATGACTCAGATAGTAGAAACTATCTATTTATATATTAGCTAGAAGTGATACTTATCACAAGCCTTAAGAAGATTTAGAGAGTCACTGAGAAGAGTTATTGATGGTGCTGAAGCATTCCTGATACTTACATTGTTCATTCTTTGTTTAGACAAAGTTAGTACCGACCATGCAAAGTTAGTACCGCTAGGCAAAGTTTGTACCGCTTAAGAGACGATTGAAGAAAGATACCGCCAATGGTACAAAGTGTAAATTGGAACGTTTTCTTTAAAATTAGGTCACCAAAACCTATAAGAATCCATCTCAATCGCACACTTACTCAAGCAATCTCTCCAACTTACATTCTTCGCTACAAGCCCTAATCTCTCTTACCGACGATTTCTCTCTTCTAAGCAACATGGCTGCTCTTGAGTCCTGTCCTAAGCACAACATGATCGCCTACTTGGAAAAGACTGAAGGAAATGTCGAGTTTCATGAAGTAATTGATTTTCTTCGGAGAAGTTATATTTTTCATGCGCTCACTGTAAGTCCTGTTGTTTCAACCACATTCGTTGAACAGTTTTGGACGTCTGCCAAGTCCAAAACAATCAACAATGTAAGGCACATAACTGCCAAAGTAGCTGGCAAGTCTGTGTCTATATCTGAGGCATCCATTCGAACTGATCTTAGTTTTGATGATGCTGATGGGATAGACACATTAATATGCAGTGATCCTTCTTTTGATGATGCTGATGGATAGACATCATTACCTAATCAGGCTATAAAATTTGATGCTGTACACTAATGGGGTTCAGGGGGATTTAAAAGTGTTTAACAATTTAATAAAGCTTTGATTTCACCCTCAATGGAGGTTTTCTTTACATACAATTACATTGCTTAGTAACGCAAAAGTACCTCTTTAGTATCAAATTCCTACTAACATTGGCCACGCTGTCAATCTGCTTAACATCTAATCATGAAGTATAATTTTCTAAATTAATTTTTGATGTATGTTAGAACATTTAGATGTAAGAAAAGTTTGTAATGTACCCACGTTTTATTTCTATCTTTTTAGATAAACAACTAGCTAATGTGTCTGTACCTTTAGATCATTTTTCTATAAATACTTTAACTAGTAAAGTTTTTTCTTTTATGGTTAAAAAGGGTAAGCATTTCTCAAGGAAAGTCACCACTTTGTTTGCTACTATGTTGGTACAACCAACTCAGGATGAGGGTGCTTCTTTAGAAAGACCATCTGAAGCACAACCTACACCCTCCCCTGCTCCCACTAGTGAAGTACCTCATGAGCCACAAACTGACTCATCTCCTGCTCAAACTAGTGAGGTACCTATTGAGCACCAGCCTAACCTATCCCCAAGACCTTCACCCACTACTACTATTCCTGATTCTATTCCATATCTTGGAGGTCATTCATCTAGTGATAAATCCCTTTCAGGGAATGAGGGTGACATGACTCTCCAAAGTGTCTATGATC
Source organism: Tanacetum coccineum (assembly GCA_026074375.1). NCBI lineage: Eukaryota > Viridiplantae > Streptophyta > Magnoliopsida > Asterales > Asteraceae > Tanacetum > Tanacetum coccineum. Next base: position 53,288 of record BQNB010009075.1, read on the forward strand.
TTTGTCTATCTTTATGTGCATAGGTTTCAGATCAAGCCAAGGAAATACAAGACTTGAAGGCTCAGATCACAAAGCTCAAGAAGAAAGCTAAACCTGTCATCAAACAACATAAAGCATGGCTGAAAAGTGTCTCATTGAAGCAAAGATTACCAAGAAAGAGCTTCTCAAAGAAACATAGGGTGCACAAAGTGTCTGTATCCAAACAAGGGAGGAAGTTTGCTAAAGGTGAACATCCAGTTACAAAGAGTCCTCTGTTTGATGAAATAGGAAAGGGGGAGAGGAATTTGGGGGGGGGGGGGGGGGGGGGGGGGGGGGTTTTGTTTTTTTGTTGTTTTTGGCGATTTCCAGCATGGGGGGGGGAAAAAAAAGTGAAAAACCGGGAAAAAATAGATACAGTTGATCATACATGGAAACAGAGAAATGCTCAAATAAGGAAGGACAAGAGAAATGGTGGATGGAGACAAGGAGATTGATGAGAACATACTTAGTACTGAAGATGTACTTAGTACTGACAAGGTTGGAGTTAGTACTGATATGGAGAAAGTTAGTACTGACAGACCAATAGTTAGTACTGACGGATCCAAAGTTAGTACTGACAGGCAAAATGAAGGTACTGAAGAGAAAAATGAAGGTACTGAAGAGAAAAATGAAGGTACTGAAGAGAACTTTGAAGGTACTGAAGAGCACATTGAAGGTACTGAAGAGCAAGTTGAAAGTACTGATGGGCATAAGAAAGGTACTGAAGAAGAAATTGCTACTCAAGCCACTCAAACACCCACTTCTAAAATATTTGGAGATGATGAAACAATAGCTTAAGTGTTCTCTCAACATGAGTCAAGCCAAAGCAGTTTCTAGAGAAAAAGAGAAAGGTGTAGAGTTGAAGGATGTTGAAGAAACTGATAGACCTAGGCCTACTTCTACAAGATCACTTCTCACATTAAAGCCTCTTCCAAAGATTGATCCAAAAGACAAAGGAAAGAAGAAAATTGAAGAGGAGGATGAATCTGAAAGTGAATCTGATGGTATACCTGAAGCTGGAAAACGTTTCAACACTTGAAAGTGATGAATAGATGGGCGGGTGAAAAAAACAAGAAGAGTGGGAAGCTAGAAGAGGACCAGAAACCAGAAAGCTGAAGAAAAAGTTGCCAATGAAGCTCTTATAAGAAACTTTGATGATATAAAGGCAAGGATTGAGGCAGATAGACTTCTTGCTGAGAAGCTTCAAGAACAAGAAAGAGAGCAATTTACAATAGAAGAAAGAGCAAAGTTCCTTCATGACACAATTGCTGCTCAAAGAAAATTCCTTGCTCAACAAAGATCAAGAAGCCAATCATTGGGGGGGGGGGGGAAAGGGGGGGGAAGTGGGGTGGGGGGAAGGGGGGTGGGGGAGGGGGGGGAGGGGAAATACCACTACCCAAGGAATCAACTGAGTAAATCAATGATGACCTACTTGAAGCATGTAGGAAACTTCAAGCATGCTGAATTGAAAATCAAAAGTTTGAGGAATTACAAGCTTTGTATGAGAAGTATTAAGATGTTCAGATGAAGATTATTATCTCTATGGGTCTATTGAAAGATGAAAGATTGACCAAAAGATGAATGAGAAAGGAGTTGATTCCTCTAAAAGTGAAGTACTCAAGGAGGAAAGTAAAGAAGAAGTTCAGAAGGAGAGTAAAGAAGAAGAGAGTACCAGAAAGAGAAAACTTGGTACTAGGAAAAAGATGAAGTCAAGGAAAAGAAGATATATACAAAACACTTCTGAAGATGATAGTGACAAAAGAAAAATGAGACTGATATTACAGTCTAACAATAGTCACAATGAAGAAAGGAAGTGGATTATGATATACTTGACAGAAAATATCCTTCAAAGAATAGGAAGACGGAGTGTGCTTGGAACTAAACCACAGACGATCAAGCAGAACACTTGAAGAAATTCATCAAAAAGTGGTGGGATAATAAAGTAATGGAAAAAAGAGATTACTTTGCATTTGTTAAGCCAATTGAAAGTCAGCATCCATCATAGCTTGTGTGTTATCCCATGATTCAAGTAAAGCTATGTTGTCTTTTTCTTCTTTTAGTCTTGAAATCCTCTCTTCTTCTTCCAATTCTGCTTGTAGTTGAGCTTCAAGATTTCTAGCAATTTCTTCATCCATTGCAATTTGATCTTTCTTCATTAATGGCACTTTAGGATCCACCATTATTCCTTTGCCTTTATCTTTATCCTGTGGAAGTTGTGATGCTTGTAAAGATGATGATGTTATTTTGAATTCACTTGGCTCTTAAACTACAACCCCTCTAACCTTGGGTCTTGTAGTTGTAGTTGTTGTAGCAGCAGATGTAACAGCTTTGGGTTTAGCTGCTTTGATTTCTATCAGAGTATGAGCCAGAGTCAACTCATCAATAGTTGTTATTGGAGCATTAACATTAGTAACTTCAACATCAGTAGTAGTAACTACTTTACTAGCAGTAGTAACTGGATCAGCAGCACTAACTTCCTTTTTAGCAATATCTTTTTCCTGCTCTTCCAACACACATGTATCAAACATCAGGTTGTCATCATTCATCTCTTCAGTCTCATCCACCAGAGTCACTTTTGCATTAGCATCAAGATCAGTAATTTTCCTCCCCTGTTTAGATGCATCCTCCTGAGCACCCTGGTATGTGCTTAACTACACATACCATTTTCCATTTAAAACGAACTTAAAAGAATAAAAACATACCAAAAATACATTGTATTTGTATGTTTGCAATTGTATTGTGCAGGAAACGGATATCTTACAAAAAGACGAAAAACCAAGCAAAAAGCGACAAAACAGGACACGAGATGGAAAAGTGTGTGAAAACGAAGCCAAATCAAAGTCAAGTCAGCTCCGAGAAGAAAAAGCAGAGAAAATATAACTTGAGGGGTCAAAAATGCCAAACCCCTAAGTTATATTAAGGAAACAAAGACAAGGGCTGATTATGCAAATTTGGAAAAGTTCATTTATAAAAAGAAAGGGGAAAAAGGAAATGAAAAGAAGAAAGATGTGGAGGGGCCTTTCTTGTACAAAAACCAAACATTCCCTTAATCATCTTCAACCCCTCTCTGTCACAGCCCAACTTGTATAACCCTTTTCCCGCCAATACCAAAACCAGCCAGCACCCTGTTTTGCTCCCATACTTCTACCCTGCAACACTCCATCATCCACCCTACTAACCCCCCCAGCTTTAAAAAGTCCATGTTGGCAATCCCTCTCCATTCCCAAAGCACTTCGATGGCTGAGATTGTTTCCAAAGAAGCTCAAAAGAAATCAAAGGCTGGGATTTGCTTTAGTCTCTCCTCACACAACTAGCACACTTGGTTTTATCTCTCCAAAGAAGCACAAGATGCAAGTCCAATACTTCGGCTATAAATAGAGCCTTTTGTAAGCCTTTGAGGATATATCAATCTTAGAATCTAGTTTTTAGTTTTTAATTTAACTTAACTTATTTTCAGTTATTACTTTCAGCTTGTAACATTTCCAAGTTTTAATGCAAATTTAAGTTTTTAAGTCAATTTATAATCCCAAGTGTTAAGTTTCTGAATTGAGTTGTTTTATGTTCAAAAGCTCTCAATACAGCTTGTTTACAAACTGTTTTAACTAAGTGAACTTAAAAAGTTAAGTAGTTAAGAGAATATCACACCAATCACTCTCAAATATACCTCAGCTTATGTTATGGATGATAAGCCAGTTTTTGGATGGTTTATCGACTCTCACTAGCTTGTTCTATGCAAGCTAGAGCTTGAAGATTATTGTTTGACGCCTGTTTTTGAGCAAGGGAGTAGTACGTCTCTCTATTTCTTACTTTACTTGTCTACTACAAATTGCGAGTTATTCAATACAAACTGTTGGTTTTACAAGTTTATACTAGCTAGACTACTTCATGCTTAATTAAGTGCTAATCATGGATTGAAAATTGCATATAAAGTGGTTTAACTTTGTTTTTTAATAATTATGAAATAAAAATGAATTTTGGAAATGTTAAGGCCTTGTTTTTGAACAAGCAGTACTACTCCAAGTTATACTGTCTAGTTCATTTTTAGGACAATACTACCTTCACACTAGCATAACTAACTCTAAGTTAGTACTCGGTAGTTTCACCTTTTGGAACAGCACTAACTTAACACTACCAGTACAAACCTCCAAGTAAGTACTGTTCGTCTTAACCTGTTAGTACTGGGTTTGTTCACGCTTAGCTTATTAGCAGCTTATTATTATCAGCTTGTTTAAGATTTCTATAGCTTTTAACGTAATTAAGCTTATTATAAGTGTACTGTTTTCAGTAGAACTTATTTATCTTTTCAAAATAATTTTAAGAGTTAATCAGTTTTAGTTTTCTAGCTTATTTATCATTATAATCCATTCTGGTTGCTTATTCTTATGCTTAAGTGTTTATTTTGGGTAGTTAACCTCCTGTTTTAGTTTATTTGCTTATTTCCTGTTTAATTGTGTTTTGTTAAGGCTAACAGTACTAACTTATAACTAACAGTACTAACTTATAACTAGCAGTACTAACTTTAAGTTAGTACTGGTAGTTAATACTGGTAGTACTGTTGTTAGTACTGTTGTGTTTCTCTTGTTTAATTTAGCTTAATTGCATGTTTAATTTGCTTATTTAGATTTAGATTAGCTTATTTGTTTATCTTAAGCTAATTAGAGCTTATTTGTGCCTTTGCGTAAAAGTTTTAAGTGTTTTTGTTATTTCTAGCTTTTATGCTTATTCTAGTTTATGTTCTTGTTTAATTTTTATGTGCATTTGCTTTCAGTATTAATTCACAAACATTCCTTGTTACATTCAAACACCAATCATCAATCGTTCTTCGATAATCCATTTCTAGCCTCGTTGGGACATAACGACCCGGGAACACTCTATACTGCTTCCGGTTTTCTTGATCTCGCGTGATTTCGTCCCTTGGTGTATTTATGTCATATATAGATAGGTTTTAAGGGGTGAGTTCGCGCGTGACCAATTTTTGGCGCCGCTGCCGGGGAGGCTAGTGCTACGATTGTTATCCTACGTTTGATTTAAGTTTGTCTTATTGTGAATATATCATCTTAAAAAACACAAAAATATTTTTCTTTTCTTTTTACTAGTACATATCATATAAATCTAAAAAAAAAAAAAAAGATCAAAAATATAAAAAAAAATTGTCCATAAGCAAGAAATAAAATACATAAATTGGTAAAAATACCAAAATATAATATTCTCAATTGAGGTATTATCATAATAACTTCCGGTGAACTTATTGGTTCCCAACTCGAACAAAAGATTTAAAACTTGCCATTTGTGTCTCTTACGATATACGGCTCACCTTGAAACGTTAAACAAACTACAAAGTGGGTATAAGGAGGGTTGTTCCTTGGAACTACGACCCGAAAGGAGAAATAAGCTTCGCGCTATTCCTACTCCTCCGCTCACCTGTGCGTTTATCTTTTTGAGAGCTACCGTGAAGTAAGTAGATTATTTGGTTTAAGTTGTCTTATCTCATTGTCCGTTAAAATCAATTGTGAATAAATCATTGAAAAAGCCAAAAAAAAAAAGACCCACAAACCTAAGAAATCCATAAGGACCACTAAGATATCTCAGACTAGTGGACCTATTAACCTTGTTGCAGATGAGACTGTCTATAATGAGTGGGAAGACAGAATGGAAAGGGCTGCCACTACTACTTCTAGCTTAGAAGCAGAGACATGACCTTGTAACATCAATAGGACCACAAATCCATGGCAACACTTAATGAGACAAGTCCTTAGTGAACAGGTTTCGAAGTAGTGGTCCCAAGTACCAAGATACCATATTAGGGGGTGTAGATGCTAAAACAAGGTTTGAGACTACATCTAAATAGTCCAATGATCTACCTCTCTTAAGAGTTCACACACTTAGAAGTGGAGAGGACAGTATGCAACTAATGGAATTAATGGCACATTGTACAAAACTGCTGCATTGTGACACAAAAGAAAGAGAGAATTGTGATATAAAAATAGAAAGAGTGATTTGGTGAACCAAAAGAAATAAGGAAGAATTCAGTGTAGCTTAAAACTAAGAAAAATAGATGTACGTATAAAAACAGACAGAGAAGATTTCCAAGAAGAAAAAGAAATGAAGAAATTGTGAGATGAAAAAAACAAAAAAGAGAGCTTGTGAGAATCAAAATTTATGATGAAAAATGCCTTTTTGAACACATTGTGTTTTACAGCTAGGCAATAAACATTAATATTGCCAGTATTAAGTTAGTACAGCCAGGCATATCTTAATACTGTTGGGTAAAGTTAATACGGCTGGGCTTAAAGTTAGTACTGCTAGGCTAAAATTAGTACTGGTGGGTGACCGTGTAGTAGTGTTTAGTATAATATAATTTTCTTTATAATTAATATAGCCGAATTGAGATATTTCTGCCAACAAACTTGCTTATAGGGGTCGTTGATTTGGAAAATTCCTTGATATTTCTTTCTCCTTATACGGTTTCTTTGAGAAAAATATCGAATTTTTTTATTAAGTCGGTCCAAATCACAACCCTAAGTGCTCTCTACATAAACTCAATTAACTTTACCAAATTCCTCATATTCTCATCAAACGAACATAAACCCAGGAACCCCTTATCATAACTCATCAATCATGCAATTTGGAGTTCTGTGCTTACCCACAACATGGTCGCATACTTACTCAAACAAGAAGAGAAGTGAAGATTCCAACAGATAGTAGATTTCCTCAACACAAGTTACATAAAGTTTACTCTCACTGAAAATCCTACTATCTATACTTCACTCATTTAACAGTTTTGGCAAACTGCTTCTACAAGCACACTTGAAGATGGAGAAGTAGAAATAACTGCAACCATAAATGGCCAACTCCAGACTATTACTGAAGCATCTCTTAGAAGACATCTCAAGTTAGAAGATGCTGCAGGAATTTTATTACTACCTAATACCGAAATATTTTGAGTCACTTTTCTCTATTTGGTATGCTTTTGATTCTGACAAGTTGACCTTCCATAAAGGTTACTTTTCCCCTCAATGGAGATTCTTAATACATACTCTTCTCTATTGCTTAAGCTCTAAGAAGACTGCTTGGGAGCAGTTTAGTAGCAACATAGCAACTGCTATCATTTACCTGGCCATAAACACGACTTTCAACTTTTCTAAAATGATTTTTTAGGGCATGGTAAAGAATTTGGACAGTAGGTCTAAATTATTGATGTATCCTAGATTTATTCAAATCCTTTTGAACAAACATCAGAGATTGCTTCTACCTCACAAAAGAACTTATGTTGCTCCTACCCTCACACAAAAACTATTCAGCAACATAAGAAGGGTTTCCAAGGGTTATACTAGGGTGAACATTCCACTATTTTCAAGCATGCTTGTTCAAAGTCTAATTCAGCAGGGTGAATGATCAACAGTCCCAGTTGAGTCCCATCACATACCTATCACTACTCCACCCACCTCATAACCACCATTTTTATCACCCTCCAAGGTACCTACACCACCCTATGATTCACCTCTCCTAGGAGGTCACACACCTAGAAGTGATGAGGGTAGTATGACACTTAATGAATGGACGGTTCTTTGTACCCAATTGTCATCAAAAGTAGCAAGCTTAGAGCAAGATTTAAAGCAAACCAAGAAGGTATATAGTAATGCTTACACCAAGCTCATCATGAGCGTGAAGAAGTTGGAACACAAAGTTAAGTCAAGGCAACCTAGAAGAAGGGCAACAGTGGTTATATCTGATACTAAAGAAGATTTGGAGGATCCTTCCAAATAGGGGAGGAGAATTGCTGAGATTGATCAAAACCCCTCTATTTCATTGATACAAGATGAAGGAACTTCATGGATTCAAGAGGATGCTTAGATTTAGGGGAGGACTAGTGCTGATACTGAGATTCTTTTAGATCAAGAAGAGCCTACTAAACTAGTGGAAGATCTTGGTAGTGGTGAAAAGGGTGAAAAAGAAATTAGTATTGCTAACATATCAGTTAGTATTGCTAGTACGACTCCCGAAGTTAGTACTGCTGCTAAAAATTTAGTGTACATCAGAAGGAGTGCAGAAAAGAGAAAATATAAAGGAAAAGCTATTATGAAAGAAGATGAATCTATTCAGAAGAAGGCAAAGAAGCAACTAGAGCAAGAAAGACTTTGGGCATAAGAAGCTATGTAGATTGCAAGAACAGATTAATGAAGAAGAAATGATAAAGGATAGCTAGGGATGCCAATATGCTAAAAATAGTTACAAGAAGATTTGATAGAGCAAACAAGAACAAGAAGTTGTAACTAAAGTTGATCAACCCATGATATTGCTTGTAGAAGATCATCGAAGTCTAAGATATGCATCGGCACTCCAAAATAGATCTTTCTCTGTAGCTGAAGAAGGAAGAACAAGTTGTCATAGTATTTGAAAAATAGGGAGGATACAAGCAGAGTCATTTCAAGGGAATGAGCTATGAAGATATTAGACTTATATTTGAAAGAGTATAGGATCAAAATCATGCTTTTGTACCTAAGGACCTAAGCATTGAAAAGAAGTTATACAGAGACCTGGAATTTAATTTTCCACAAAAGTCTAGTTAAGAAAAATGATGAACATTCAACAGCAAACAGAAGTAGTAAAAAAAGACAAGAGAAGATTCAGATGAAGACAATCGCCAAGAAACAGAAACTAGTAGGAGGATGCTGAAGAAGGAAGAGTTAGAGATAGTAAGGGATGTCGTTCCCAATGGATGATATGCTATTGATGTTGAGTCTTGGCTACTAAATACTCCAATAGTTTGACTAGAAAACACCTGTTTGACCAGAAAATATGATGTATTATCAATCATCAGAGCAATGGAAAGCTCTAAAAATTACAAAATAGTCAGTGAAATGCTTGATGATTTTGATAGGCAAGATTTCATGGATCTACACAACTGGTACAGTATAGAAAAAGGTAGATGAAACAACAAGTTCCACAGAAGGATATGACTTGTTACATTTGGGGAGATCCTAAGATCTTATTTGAGCCTAAATGAAGAAGGATGAAAATATAAAGAAGTAACAGGACTCTACAACTTGAATAAGGCTAGGAGATAATTGACTCGTGTGGAATTCATATATGGTTGCTGCAATACTGGAATTTGCTATTCACGATGAAGATAGAGAAAAGTAAATATCCTCTTATCTCAAGAAAATGCTTTCAAGATGTTACGTAGAAGACTAGAGGTAGATCAAGAAAGTGAAATGGCATTTAAACATTCTCAGGTTTATAAGGTCGCACACTTTAGAAGTATAAGTATATTTCGAAGAAACCTCACAGAACGGTTTTAATTCAAGAAACTTTGATATGATTTAGAAGTTAAATCATCAAGTTTAGGGGAGGATTGTTATGGGAATTATGCTCATTTAGACGTAGTACTGCCAAGTTCAAAGTGGTAGTACTAGATTAAGCCATAACTGTCAGTAATAAGACATAGTTAGCTACTGCTAAGAAAATGTTTAGTACTGTGCTAAGGAATAAGTTAGTACTGCCTAGTACTAACCATAACACTTGCTGAGGGAATGTATAAACTGCTGTTAAAGATTGAAGACTGCATGAAGATAAAGTCGTATGAAGAGATGTAAAGACGTTGTTTAGAAAAGATTGTACAGTTTAATATTGTGTAATATTCTATATCATTCGAAGACTGCATATAAGCTGTAATGTTTTAGCAGATTCATAGTATCTTGAAAAGGGAATCCCCCTTGGTGTTATAAAAGGAAAAAAAGATCCTAGGTTTTGGCAATTAGAATTAAACATATCAGTCCTTTCATAGATCCATAGCCTTCAAGGTTGTCAACCACCAAACAATATCAAAGAGTGTTCGTATTAAAATATATTGGGAGCTTATTTGTTTTGTTATATTTTCTGTATGTCCAAAACATACATTTGGCTTGTTATTCTTCTTAGTGGTATAAACTAGATTCCGCATAGTTTATATCATATACACAAAGTTTCATTCTTAGTACCTTTGGATTTATCCAAGGATACTAAACCTTACATCAAGCTAAGGAGTTAAAGATCTATTGATTAGTATCAACAATGGATGTTTAAGAGTTTGTTTAACCATCATGGGTCACCCCGACACCATGCCCAAACCTAACCACTTTAACATTATCACATTACACTAGTTTAACTACAATTTTGTTTCAAAAACTGCTGAAATTAATAGCGGATGTCTTGACTAACTTAAAAACCTTACTTGATGACCTTTATAAATTATACCAAAAATAATCTATGTTCTTTTATGTGTTCTATAACTACCATTTGATTCCCAAAAGCCATTTACATGCACAAGTACTCCTAAGAAAATCAAACTTTAAAACTGACTTAATTCAGATCTGATTGTACACCAAAATGTATCACTCTAACTACCATACTTAGACATACTTTCAGAGGCTAAGTTTCAACGGGATTGATCATGAGACATATGGACTTGAACCTACTGTAATGAAGGGTTAACTTAAATTCAACTTTTAAGTTAGGTTTCACCTCACAAACAGGAACTAATTTTGACCAATTAATTTACTATTTGACCACAATTTTGTTGTAGAGGTTATTGAATTCTTCCCCGACCTTAAAAACTTTTTTTTGAGGCTGGATTTCTAGAAAGTACACTCTTTTGGCCTTATTCATAAATATAGAAACAATCAATACACGCTTTTATCATCTAGAAATGTCACTCGTTGAACACGACCAAAGAAATTTCCTGCTCAATAACCCTAAATCAAGTTTTAAAAAACGCAAATCTAACAAAACCACAAAGCATGCAAACGCATCTAATTCACTCCTAAGCAGACAACAAAACATAATATAATCATAAACATTCTGTATAATAATTAAAACCTAGATCCATCACTATATATCTCTCTCTCTAACACTCTAATCATAATTAAGGTTACATGAATAATAAAAATCTAGTTATAACGAAACACACTTACCTTGAATCTTAGTACCTAAATCACAACTCTTTGATTGGTTCTTGGATCTTTAAATAAAACGAAAATCCTTTAGGGTATTTCATGGGAGGTTCGTACAACTCAACACAAGGGAAGGAGGAGAGAAAATTTTGACTAGGACTTTAAATATATATTTTTTTACCTAAAATACTTATCTAAAACAATTCCTAATCTAATTAAAAAAACATTTTTTTTCTTTTTATCCCTAAAACCGGACGCACCCTTATTATATATATATATATATATATTGTACTAAATTATAAATTAACTTGTTTAGCTTATTACCTTAAGTTTTTATAAAAACCTAAGCTAATTTGATTAAACCTTTTTACTTAAACGCTACTTACTAAACTTTCTAAATATAACTTTCATTTCAACCAAACCGCATTCTTTAATACTAACAGTAGCAATTACTCTACCAGTAGGAACTACATACCTACCAGCAGGAACTAATAAATACAAATATACCTAACAAGTTCCATCCGCGTGGGGTTCCAACTTCTCCGTTCTAAGTTTCTCTGGATCCTTTGAATTTTCAATCAACATACCTCCAACATCTTCGTTCTTGATGTTCTATGGTTTCCGTGCTTCAGTCTGAGCATTCAAGATTTGTTTGGGAAGGTCCAAACCAATAGTCATGGCTAAGGCTCGAACTCTTAATGGCTTTATTCGCTCTTTCCTGCTCAAAGCATCAGCAACAACATTTGCCTTTCCCTGGTGATAATGAATCTCGCAATCGTAATCACTAAGAAACTATAACCAACGACGTTGCCTCATGTTCAGCTCTTTCTGATTAAGAATGTGTTGTAAACTCTTATGATTAGTGAACACCATACACTTGGTCCTATACAGATAGTGCCTCCAAATCTGAAGAGCGAACACTACTGCTCTAAGTTCCAAATCATGAGTCGTATAGTTCTTCTCATGAATTTTCAATTGGCGTGATGAATAAGCAATCACCTTCTCTCTTTGCATCAACACAGCGCCTAAACCTTTGATTGAAGCATCGCAGTATGCAATAAAATCTTCGTTTCCTTCAGGTAAAGCCAGAATTAATGCACTACACAACTTCTGCTTCAACAGTTGAAACGCTGCTTCTTGTTTGTTGCCCCAAACGAACTTGACCTTCTTCTGAGTAAGCTTGGTCATTGGCTTGGCGATCTTCAAAAATCCTTCAATGAATCTCTGATAATATCCGGCAAGACCTAAAAATTGCCGAATCTCCGTTGGCGTTTTAGGAGATGCCCAATCTTTAATAGATTTGATCTTGGCGGGATCCACATGAATGCCTTGACTATCAATCACGTGGCCGAGAAATTGTACCTTGGGAAGCTAAAATTCGCATTTAGAGTATTTAGCGTACAACTCCTCTTTCTTAAGCAATTCCAGAATTGCCTTAAGATGTTTTGTAGAACCTAATAACCTGATAGATTCTTTGATCTTTTAAGCTCAATTTGTTTAGAACTTATATCTAGGATAATAACAATGAACATAGAATATATGCATAGCGGAAATAGCATAACGAACAAAGTTATTCAACAAGGTTTTTCATCATTATCTTCTCTACAATGACTACTACAAGCCCCAATTCTACCTTGATAAATGGTAGAACGTGTTATCTAAACTATAACAAGGAATCAAAGATCCTTAAGGCTAAAACAACCAAACCTAGGCATCTACAATAAGACTTTGACGCCTAGACACACACATGTTTTTCTGTGTTTACATCTTGACACAGAGAAAACTATATGACATATATCTCTTTATATACTAGAGATATTAGGTTTACAAAGAATAAGAACAAATAAAGATATTAATAAATCTTTTTAACATTTAAGTTTATCTTCAGAATCTTCAAAATCTTCCATCTTTTGAAGAATTCCTCCTTTGTGTTTTAAGTCCTTTATCTTTCATATGTTTTGTCTTATCAACTCAAATATAATTCCCAACAATCTTTCCCTAGTTGATAATGACAAAACCATATAAGCACAAACTTCCCCTGAAGCTAATATATATATGAAAGAATAAAGATCATTCCACCAAGGATATGTAAGTTGCACATCTTCTTTGTAAATCTTCTTTCCCTTTTTGTCATAATCAAATAGGGGACTAAAGTATGCAACTTTGATTTCGACGACCACAAACCACTATCACACTTCTAATCCATCCTTCCAACAACTCAAATTACCCTGCATGATGCGCATTAAGATAAATGAACTTGAGTAGTAGAAACTTAAACTAGCAGTAGTAACAATGACTTACAGTAGTAAAAACCTTCACCTCATGTGGTACATGTAAATGGTTAAACATTTTAACAATAAGCTTCCCCTGAAACCCATATGTTAACCATTTCTTGAATCTTCAATTCAGTAGGCTCTATGTAATGATCACTGATGAAGAAAACTAAGTATAACGAACTTGATGTTGAAGTAGAACAACCCAAACTAGTGTCTTATGTATTGTACTATCCACGTGACGTCAAACTTATAAATAAATCTATGAAATATAAGTAGACCACAATCTCTTGACAAAATCCTCATCTTCTATGAGACATTGAGTACTAAGTGATAGCAAATGTGAGCATTGAGCACTATAAGAAAAATCACACACCTTTGCTAGATTTTGACAAGTCTTCGTCACATCATTTCTAGGCACGAACAAGTTATCTTTAAAGTGTAACACCCACTTTAAGATATGATAAGAACACGCATCCGTGAAACTCCACTTCAATGTCAAATAAGTGATAAACAATAATATTAGTAACCAATTATAATAATAAAACGAGCCATTAAACCTGTTGAGAACACGTAAAACCAAACCAGATAGAAACACCAAAAACAAATAACCTTCAAAAACTGTTAGTTCTGTCCGAGATCCCAAAGTGTGTGTTATCCGATATCTGCTACTACTAGCAGTACTAAATACACGAAGCAGTACTAATAACCAGGAACAATATTAACTTTTCACACCAACACACTGATATTCACCCGTCATCACTCGTCTATTTTCACTAATTGTGTCCACAAAAATATTAGTTATTAATCAGCCCATATCACTAGAGAATCCAGCCCTTGTTGTTGAGTAACATAACAGGCCAATAAATTTTCGTGTATAGCATATCTACTCGGTACAAGCCCAAGAATTTCTAGCCCACATCGGTTTATAATCTAAGAATCCAAGTTGGCCCATTCATTTTCGTTAGCAGCTGGCCCATTCCAAATTTCTCCTTCCTCCCATTCTTTTTGTGACACTTTTTAGTGTCATTAATCTTAACTTAGCAGGGAGTAGTACTAAAATTTTCTTGACAGTACTAACGAACATGAGCGTTATTAAGTATAGGCAACATTAATGTATTCAAGGCAGTACTAAGTTGTATTCAAACCCTAGCAGTATTAAAAATCAAACTGCTAATAATACTAATCGTGTAATGAGCAGTACTAACAAGTATCCTTAGCAGTACAAACTCATGAACGAGCAGTATTAATTTACCATGAGAACTTCAAGTGCACTCCCAATTACTGCTTCTATTTGATGTCTAGAAAACCTTCAACTCCTTCCAAATAAACAAACATCAAATAGCCCATAACAAGATTGACAATCTTGAATATTACATTTAAACTCTTTGTCACAATTCGAGCAAAGTTAAAACCTTGAAGAAACCTAAATAATCTGAGTTAAGTGCAGCGAATAATGATCACCAGTAATGAATAGACACGAAACCCAAAAGAAGATTTAATCAATAATCCCTTGAAGTATGAACCCTTTAGTCTCCTTCAATAACCTAATACCTTTTTGAATCGAATTTCTTGAAGTCGTATTATAGTTTTCTGCTTACCGATTTAGGGTTTGTAAAAACCTTAACATCACCGAAAACCATAAAACCCTTTTTACCGAATTAGACATATTACCGAATTAGAAAACAGAAAATTCGATACTTCTTTTCTTCATGAATTCGACTGTAAGACCTTGTAGAATCCTAGATCGAGAGCCCTGTGGCTCTGATACCAATTGTGGAGTTTGAAATAACTCCTTAGATCGCTGTAAGCTCAGTTTGATTAGAACTTTTATATAGGATAATAACAATGAACATAGAATATATGCATAGCGGAAATACATAATGAACAAAGTTATTCAACAAGGTTTTTCATCATTATCTCCTCTACAATGACTACTACAAGCCTCGATTATACCTTGATCAATGGTAGAACATGTTATCTAAACTATAACAAGGAATCAATGATCCTTAAGGCTAAACCAACCAAACTCTAAGCATCTACATTGTGTAGAACACGCCTAACACACACACACACACACTTTTTTGGTGTTTACATCTTTGACACACACAAAACTATACGACCTATATCTCTTTATATACTAGAGATATTAGGTTTACAAAGGATAAGAACAAATAAAGATATTAATAAATCTTTTTAACATTTAAGTTTATCTTTAGAATCTTCAAAATCTTCCATCTTTTGAAGAATTCCTCCTTTGTCTTCTAAGTCCCTAATCTTTCATATGTTTTGTCTTATCAACTCAAATATAATTCCCAACACGGTTCAAGTGGGAATGATTCACTTTTAAACATTGAGGGTATGGTATTTTTGGTATGTACTTACGGAATGGATATTTTTTTGTTTTTACCACGTGGTAGTCCTTTTTTGAAGCCTTAATTGGTTGATCTTTTGGAATTTTATTGTTAACGATGATAGGAGGCGGTGGATCTTTTTGAGTGTTCAGAGATTCATCAGACTTTCCACTCCCGGTGGATATGGAATTCACGTGCTCGGTGTGAGCTTGAGGAGGAGGTGGGCCAGTCCTATCCGTTTGTTCTAAAGAGACATTTTGAGACTTCGACCATTCATCTATTTTTCTTTCCAAGTTTTTAAATGTAGTTTGACAATTCTTTTCGTTTTGTTTCATCTTTATAATTACCATTAACATTGTTCTTGAAAACCATGTTTGTAACTCTTTGACCATCTAAGAATTTAGTGATTGATTTTTCGAGATCTGTTTTAGATTGATTGTCTATGTCAAACAGTTTATCATGAACAGTTCTCATGCTATGGATGCATCTTTTAAAATGTTCGAGATCATTTCTCACATCATTGTTTAATTCTGTGAGTGATTTATCAGAATCATTAGGATCATGATGGGATTGGTGAGAATAAGAGTCATGAGAATTTTGGTTTTGATAACCTTCAAATTGGATGTAATTTACTTCATGACGTTTACACATCGGTGTGTCATCGTTCTTAGAGCTGTGGTCACCTCCGCGGTTGTTATAATTCTTACGCATCTCATGCATCTCCTCTTTTAATCTTTGGAATTGAGAATCTATTTTTATAGTTAGAGCTTCCAATTTTTCCATTAATCGAGAATTATCATTATTACTTCCATCGGCGAAAGAAACAGATTTTTGATGATGTTCGTTTTGAAATTTAGTGGACCAGTCAAGTTTGAAAAGGATTTTGTCCTCAAGAAATTAAAAAGCTTGATTTGGACTTTTGGTTTCAAGAGCTATGGTACTAATTGTCGAAGGAAATCGTAGAGAACATCTAATTCGTAGATTAGCCGGACGAGGCAACGAACCAGATCCACGTGACGTGAAGATTGCAAGCCTTAAGCAACGGATTCAAGAACTCGAGTTCCCGTAGTTACAGCAGGACTTGCCGGCAGAAGAGGCGGAAAATGAGTCCAACATCTGGGATGATGGGTCAGAGGACGTCAATCCTGTTGGCAGAGGAAACCCTGGGTTTCATGATAACCACTATGATAACCCTTTCTTGACAAAGGAAACTGAATCAGAACCTATTATCTAGGATATAGGGGATGAGGAAGAGGAGTATCCTTTTGTTAATAAATATCCAAGTTTTCAAGAAGAACCTATCGTGTTAATAGAAGAGGAATCGTGTCCTGTTTACGACACCGATAATGAAGAAGAAGAATCAATTCTGGTTTATGATACTGATATTGAATATGTCATTGAGGAGGAAGAATGATTTGTTGGGAAAGGAGGATTTGGTGGAGAAGAAGACAACATAGAAGAAATTGTAGTTGTGGCTAATGATCTTTGTTCTTCAATGATCCAAACTATTTGAAGTGTTGATTTTGAGGAAGACATCAATACAAAAATCACACGAGTAGATGTCGTATGAAAAAAGTATTATTATCAAGGTTAGCCAAAGTTCATTCAAATTTCTGATTTGTAAAAAATATCAAGAATGGTATTTAAAAGCTCCACCCATGGTCGATAAATTGGGTTTTAAGATGATCAAGGTTTGAGGTCAAGTCGTTATAAAGAAAGGGAATTTGATGCAGGGGATACAAATTTAGATGCTACGAGTACAAGGGACAAGTGAGGCAAACTCGAGGACAAGTTTTTTCAAGTGAGGAAGGATGATGCAAATTAGTAAAAGTCAAAATATTTACTTTCTTTTTTTATTTATGTTTCTTGTTTGACAATAAACTTTTGTTAGGAAAGTATCAATTTCTAATCAATTATAAATTTAGGAAAAGGAAAGTCAAATCAATATTTATTTAGATTGATTCTAGTTTTCCTATAAATAGTGGGTCTTTTTCTTTGTATGAAGATGTTTTTGAGTTTGATAATAAAAAAAGCTTTTCCTTTGATCAAGAAAATTTCAATCGTAACCAAGCGTCGGTTAGACTTTCACATACGTTTTGAGAAAAACTTCTGATTTCAAGTAAAAGACGGTTAAATAACGAAGGTGGAAAGAATCTGTTTGTAAAAGCTCTTCTTATTTGATCCCACGATGTTATAGACTCTTCATAAAGTTCGTCAAACCATGTTTTAGCTTTATTGCATAAGGATAAGGGAAATATTAAAAGCTTAACAGCTTCGTTTTGAGTTTCACCATATTTGAACATGTCGCAGATTGCGAGGAATTCACGAATGTGGTCATGCGGATCGACCGTTAATTGACCATCGAATTTATTTTCCAAAATCATTTTCAAATGGGTACTATTGATAACAAAGTTGTCATCAACATCGGTTCGAACAATGATAGAATTAGGAGTCGCTGCTACAGTCTTAGCACTTTCCCACATGGGTTGATCACCGTTGTCTAAAATTATTATTTCTTGAAGTGGTGAATTGGGCTAAGTTCGACATCTTCTTCGGATATATTCAAGACGAAAACTTCATTAATGGAAGTATGTTGAGTTGAAGATTTGAGGACCTCGATCTCGATGAATTCTTTTTGGATATTTTTATTGTTATTTTAACATGTTTTCTTTTTCATTTTTTATTTATTTTAGATAATGGTTTTACGAGTTGTTTTTTTCCAAGATCATGGATTAATACATACTTTAAGTATTTTGCAAAAAGACATTCTTATGTTATATATATTATATAATTTATATACTATTATATTAGTATATATATATAATATATACACACACACACAATTCAGCCTTTATATAATTGATATTTAATAAAAAAATTTAGGATAGATAGATAAAAGATTTTTTAGATCAGATAATTAAGTATGGTGCACTAGAGAAAAAGTGCGCCGATTATTCTGAAAATTTTATGTTTTTATTTTTTATTTTTTAGGTTATTACAACGAACTAAATAAACAAAAATAAAATGTAATAGAGCTAACAGAAACTAAATATAATCACTTATGGAAACAATTAAAACAACTAAAGCATATAATCGATACGATTTTAAAAATAAGGTTTTTAGTTTTGGTTTTGATTTTGAAACAAATTCTGCTGTGGAAAATCTGTAGGAAGTGCGGCATACTTTTTGGGTTTATAGGAAAACCGACACACAAATAGGATGTGCGGCGTACTTCCTGAAGAAAAACAAATTGTTTGGTCAGTTTGCCAGAAAACTATATGGCGACTTTGTAAATTTTGTATTGCAAAACAGTAAATAACTTGATAAGAAACAAAATAGCACAAAAAACAAGCAACAAACTGATAACAACTTAAACAATTCCCCGGCAGCGGCGCCAAAAACTTGATGTGTGTTTTCCAAACTTTAAATTTATAATACTAGAAATACCGATTTTTACTATAAACACAACACTCAGGCAAGTATACCATATTCGTGTATAGTATATTTTAGGTTATTCCAGGTCGTTCCACGGGAATTGAAGTTTTCACAGTGTTTAATTAAGGTGCTAAGGTTGATAAGATTGTCACGAATCAAATTAACCAAAATGTACATAAATTGAATATTGCAAATAAAGCAATAAAAGGATGATTCAAGCAAATGATTAAGGTATGTTTATTTAGGCAATGATCACTAAAACATAGAAGTGTTTAGGATAGTGTTTACAAGTTTAGAGAATAAAGATATCACAAATTACCAATCCTTTCGGCCTTTAAGTGTAACTAGTGATTATATCGATTAATAACAACAAATCCTTTTGACCTTTATAAGTTATTATAACCAATATATTAGATGAAATGATAGAACACATATATAAAGGAACCCGTTCGGCATATATTATTATATAAAATATGTTTTACCAATTCAATAAACACATATCCAAACGTTCCATATCTAAGATCACATATTGCCCAAACAAACATAAGATGACTACTCCATGATCAAAGAAGTAATAAAACACATAACATTCATCATGAATTTAGTAAAGATCATATTCAAAAGATAAACAAGATTTATACCAACTTCAAGAACAAATTTTTGATGATTTCACAAGTTTTCCGAACAAAAACTTTATTATATTCAAAGTAAACTCGAAAACTATGAACAATTCTTTTCATGATTGCTTATAGATTTGAATTACACTTCAATGCTACTTTCTTAGATGGATTAAAATCTAGAAATTGATGGTGGAGAGTGGTGGTAGTCGATGGTGGTGATGGTGGTTTGAAGGGGTGTTTGGATCCTTGGTTTGTTAAGCCAGGATCACCAAAAATTCCTATTTAAGTGTTCTAAAAGAGCTAGAATGATTTGTGTGAGAGTGTGTGGAATGAGAAAACAAGGAGGGTATTTATAGGCTTTTCAGGGGCCAAAAACTGCCGCACAAAAATAATTGTGTGGCGCACATCGGGAGTTAATGCTATCTTCATTTAATTGCCTTTAATTTTTTCCACCGACTCAAAAGTACGCCGCACTTTGGGTAAAACCATCGCACTTTGTGAAATTTCAGCATTTTACCTTTTTCATGGTTGTAGATAATCGAATTCTCTTCGCGTGTCCGCTTAAACCAACTAAAACGGAGTTCGTATGACCGAGTTATGGCCAAAACAGTGAACAGGTGTCGGGGAGATCATTAACTTGAGTTTACTTCTTCATTTAAGCTTCAATTCTTCATGTTTTCTTCCACGACACGTACCATGAACCTACAATATCAAATATACTCTATTATATATCAAAAGTTCTTATATTTAACCAATAAATATACGTAAAAACATAGATAACGCGTATAGAAACGTGCATAATTTGAGCGTTATCAATGAACCTTACATGTTTCGCTTAGAGTAAACAAAACATGTTTTGCTAGAAACATGTTTCGCTTCATTCAAGCCAAACAAATTTTGCTTCATTCAAAACTACTTAACTCAGATTTCATTAATCTAAAACCACTAAGCATTTCTAACAATCATTACAGATTAATAAATAATCATACAGAATCAATTACCACAAGCTTTAAATAATAATATAGGCTTGATAAATGAAATTCGAGCACACATAGGAAAGAAACACATGGCAAGCGTTATAAGGACCATTTATAGAACAGATACAAAGCACTTAGGGGCCTATATAAGATTATAAACACATTGCACACCATATGAGCAAACTTATACCAAATTTAGTTTTTAACGAACCTAGAAACCATCTTTTCTAAGTAAGAGGGAACCTAAGGGTCTAAAACTTGTAACTGAAGTATAAGGAAGCAACACAGATACTTATTAACACAACCCACATTTAAGTCTACCGCAAACTCATGTTTCGCTTTATTCTCAACACAAAAATCAAAATATCTCACGTATACGTTTGAGATACCTAAAACTGTTTCAAACGCACCTTAATCGCACCCTAATGATCAAAACCCCTCAAATAATTAGACAAAAACTATGACTTTTAAATTATGAACCCTAATCTGTTTTTAATTGATTACGAGTGATAAAAGGAGTTTTAACCTAATTTGTTTTGCCAATATGATGAGAAATGTATTAGGAACGAGTAGATGTGTACCTTTTGTTTTAAAAACGAGTATTGATTTTCACGTTTAAAGCAAGCGAATTGTGACATGAGAGAAATATGTTTTAAGTGTTTTTGAATTTTGTGAAAGTGAGTGAAATGTGTAAAAAAGAATTATAACCGGCTTAGTTTTGAAACTTGGCAAAAATGGTCCTTGTGGTTTATATCTTCTTCTATTTCCATATTAAACTTATTCCTAAGTCTAACCTAGTTATAGAAATGACACATTAAGCCCCTAAAGTTGCAAACTTAGATTTTAAGTCTTATATTTTGCCTTTTAGTCTCTAAAAGTTAGATCTAATAACATCTTAAGCTCTTTTTGAGGTAAAATAGTATTAACTCCCCTTTAAATGATAATCCGTTATTGATAAACACATTTTCCCTTTTATTCTGAGAATACATTTTGAAAGATCCTTTTTGAAAGAATTTGACTATTTCTCCCCCTCAAATAATATTCTGTTTTCTATTTAAAGAGTTGTAGACATTTTTTGAGTGATAGAAATTTTTTTGAAAATATTTTTTGATGAGAAACTGATATGTTTGATTATTTTTCTAAAAACAAGATTTCTCCTGTTTTACATAAATAAATGCACTGACACGTACACCTATTTGATTATATAGCACGGGTTGTGTTGCAAAGTAAACACAAGCCTTTGAATGAATGTGAAGTAATTCATTCCCGAGAAAAATCAATTTCTTATTGTGAGGTCAAGTTTTCTTTTTGACGAAATACTTGCCTTTAAATTGAAGACCGAATTGCTATCGAAAATAATAGCAAGCCATTTGACATGTTTTGAAAAATATTTGAGCTTCTACTCGAACTTCATTTACAGCCTCGTATCATTATTAAATGACATTTCTATGGCCGTAAATGTTATCGATTTTCAGAAGACATGTCAAGAAAACCATATTTTTATATTTTCTGATTTTTTTTAATTTTGTATTTTCTTTTTATGATTTTATATTTTTCTATTTTCTTTTTGAAAAATTTATATAAAAGGAAAAATCTTTTTGGGTTTTTCTGATTTTCTTATATACATATGATACAGAGGATATGTGAAGAGAGTACCACCATTACTCTTCCTCTTCGTCTGCCAGCTTTTTCAGTGTCTCCGGGGACATGCTTTGCATTCTAAGCTTTTTGATGAGAATTTCCAGTCGTTCTCATGCTAAAGGCTTGGTGAAGATGTCTGCCAGTTGATACTCTGTTCTGACAAAATACAGCTCAACCACCCTGTTCTTCAGTTGCTCTTTTATAAAGTGATGTCTGATGTCTATATGCTTGGATCGGAAGTGTTGGACGTTTTTGCAACATAAAGCAATGGCACTTCTATTATCGCAGTACATAGGTATCTTATTGAACACAAGGCCATAGTCAGTTAATTGTGATTGAATCCAAAGTATTTGAGCACATCATCTTGACAAGGCAATGTATTCAGCTTCTGTACTAGATATGGCAGTGCTCTTCTATTTCTTTGACAACCAGCTCACCAATCTATCACCTAACAACTGCATACTTCCAGACGCACTTTTTCTGGTATCTTGGCAACATGCATGGTTAGCATCTGCAAAAGCTATTAGAGCAATGCAATAATCCTTGTTAGAGAATGCAAGGAATCCTTCGGATACCACAGACCCATATTAATTGTCCCTCGTAGGTATCGAAAGATTCGCTTAACCACATGTAAGTAATTTTCGGTAGGCTTGGTGATTCTGGAAAAACATGCACATTAGAGAGAAAATACAAGGTCAGGTCTATGGCTTGAGATTACCATAAGGGGTGCCAAATTCCACGATTCGTGTTGGATCAAGGGCTTCCCCCTTTGGATCTTCATCCAGTTTGGATGTATCCACTTTGGAGTATCGCTGGTTCACAGGTTTCCATACATTCTTGTTCAATCGATTATAGGAGCACATTTGGGATGATTAAAAAGATGCCTTTGGTACTCTGAGAAATTATAGTCTAAAAAAATGATAGTTATGCCTTCATCGACATCGGATATTTTAACACATTATTTTTGAAAACGTTTCACAAAGATCAGGTTTAGTGGAAGCAAATATAATATCATCAACATAAATTTGTACCAATAATATGTCCTTGCCTTCACGTCTGACGAACAATGTTGGATCGATAGTGCCTTTGGTGAACTTCTAGGAGAGTAGAAATGACGAGAGCAAATCGTACCAAGAACGTGGAGCTTGTTTCAACCTATAAAGAGCCTTCTTTAGCTTTTCTCATGTTTGGGAATTCTCTGGATACTATAACCCTCGAGGTTGGTAGCATAGTCACCTCACACAGATATGCCATTCAAGAACGCGGACGTAAATCCATTGGTAGACGACCATGTTCATATGAGCAGCGAATGCAATAAAGATACGGATGGCCTCAAGTCGAGCAACTGGAGCAAAAGATTCCTCAAAGTCTATGCCTTCTTCCTGACGATAACCTCTCGCTACCAAACGAGCCTTATTTTTCAATACACCTCCCAGCTCGTCTAATTTCACCTTGTAGATCCACTTCAAGTAATAACCATTACATAATCTGGACGAGGTACGAGCTCCCAAACTTCAAGACGTTCAAACTCGTTGAGTTCTTCTTTTTTTTTTTTTTTTTTTTTTTTTTTTTTTTTATTTTTTTTGTTTTTTTTTTTTACTGGCTTCAATTCCAACTGGATTTCTATATGCGTCTTTTAACTATTGGGTTTAACAGAAAAAAGGGAAAAGCATCGGAAATAAACAAAATAGCGCTTTTCTTGTAGTTGTTGTCGAGTGGAAACCGATCTAGAAGGATCACCAATAACATTGTACAATCGGGTGATATTTGGTCCATTTGTTGATGTGTTCGGGTGGTTGATTGATTGAATGCACATGATTTGGAATAACAACCTGAGTAGAGGATTCTTCAGAACTCGGTTCTGGAATTGGAAATTCAACAAAGGGATTATTATCCATATGTGCAACTTCAATATCATGGTCAGCTTCTTTAAAAAACACGAGAGGAATAAATGTGATGGTGTTCTGGAGGTGTTTGAAAAGTACTTTTAATGGCAGCATCACTTGATCAATTTACGTTGAGGAAGGTTTTACGGTTGAAACAATAGGGTTAGGAGCTAACTGAATGGAGGACTTAAGGGGGGGATTTCAAAAAACAACATGGTGGGGGATTAAGGTACTTATCAAACATCGGCTGAAACAATATTTCCTAATCGGTCTTTGTTGGTGGGACATACGGAGTTAAAGAAGGAATGTTTGGCCTGGGTCCTGAATTGAATAGTTCAGAAGCCATTGTTGTCAACTCATCAAAATCAACATGAATAGTTTCAATAATCATTCGGGTCCTTTTGTTGTAGATTCGGAATGGCTTTCTTGAGGGGTGCTACAAACAAAAATTCCAATATCAGCCTTCGGTTTCAACTTACCAAGATCTTCACCGTCATTAGTGGGATAACAGAGAGCACCAAAGACATGAAGATATGATAAGTCAGGTTTTCGATCATGGAGAAGTTCATACGGTGTTTTGTTGTGATGTTTTCAGATTAATTTTCGGTTTTGTGTATAGCAAGCTGTCGCGAATGCCTTCCAAAGAAATAACGGAGCCTTTGAAAAGATCAACATGGTTCGAGCAGCTTCCACTAAAGTACGGTTCCGTCTTTCGACAACGCCATTCTATTGTGGAGTGCGAGCAACTGATGTTTGATGTGAGATTCCAACTTCTTCATAGTAAGCCCTCAGTGTCTGATTGACGAATTCGGTGCCATTATCAGTCCTGATGTTACGAACGGTTGCATTCAGATAAACTTGAATCATTTTTAGGAATTTAATTACGAACTCTGGAACTTCATCCTTTGAACGTAGAAATTTCACCCATGTAAAATAAGAAAAATCATCAACGATAACCGGTATATATTTTCTCCTATTGATACTTTGAACCCTCATTGGCCCGTAAAGATCCATATGCAGTAGATAGAGTTTTTCTTGAATGGAGTCTTCAGCTTTGGGTTTGTGGGAGTGTTTCTTGCTTTTACCAAGAGCACAGGCAAAGCACAAATGATCCTTCTGATATTAATGGTTCCTCGTAGGTATCAAAAGATTCGCTTAACCGCATGTAAGTGCTTTTCGGTGCCATGATCAGTATAGGTGTTCTTGGATCTCTTGTTTGGGCTCATCATATGTTTACTGTGGGCTTAGACGTTGATACCCGTGCCTACTTCACCGCAGCTACCATGATCATAGCTGTCCCCACTGGAATCAAAATCTTTAGTTGGATCGCTACCATGTGGGGGGGTTCGATACAATACAAAACACTCTGCTGAGACAAAACCAAGACCGGCAAGGTGCTAGCTGCTTAGCCTATTGAATGGGGAGATGCAGGCAAGTCCTACTTATTAAAAAGGGGCATTGTGAGCCTTTGAAGCCCCTCGCAGGCCAGGTGAGGGGTAGGTACTACGGCATATAATCAAGATCGATAAAAGGGCTTTTCTTGCAGCGAGAGGAGAAAGTCTTCCGCCTACCCCTATGGTTGTGGGGGTTTTAAGGCTAAGCTAGTTGCCCCACCTCCTAAACAATCTTTGCCTTCCTTGGGAGTGGTTTGTATGTTCTTTTCCTGGTTTCTCAACTAGGCAAAGGATCATGTCTCGATGCTCATATAACTGCATTTTGATACTCTGCTTTGTCTGATACCAGGAACACATGCACAAAACAAATACAAGGTTAGGTCTACTGGCTGTGAGATACACAAGGGTGCTAATCATTCCATGATACGTGTAGGATCAACGACTTTCCCTTGTGGATCTTCATCCAGTTTGGATTTCTCCACCATTGGAGTATCCACTGGTTAACAGGTTTCCATACCATACTTTTTAGTCATTTCTATAGCATATTTGGATTGATTTAAAAAGATGCCTTTGGGACTCTGAGAAATTTGTAGTCCTAAGAAAAATGATAGTTTGCCCATCATCGACATCTGGAATTTTGAACACATTATTTTTGAAAACGTTTAACAAAGATCAGGTTTAGTGGAAGCAAAGATAACATCATCAAATAAATTTGTTAACGATAATATGTCCTTGCCTTCACGTCTGACGAACAATGTTGGATCGACATTACCTTTGGTGAACTTCTAGGAGAGTAGAAATGACGAGAGCAAATCGTACCAAGCACGTGGAGATTGTTTCAACCCATAAAGAACCTTCTTTAGCTTATACACATGATTGGGATTCTCTGGATCTACAAACCCATCCGGTTGGCTAACATAGACCTCCTCACACAGAATGCCATTCAAAAACGCGGTCTTCACATCCATTTGGTAGACGCAAATGTATATGAAGCATCTGAATACAATAAAGATACGGATGGCCTCAAGTCGAGCAACTAGAGCAAAGGATTCCTCAAAGTCTATGACTTCTTCCTAACGATAACCTCTCGCTACCAAACGAGCTTATTTTTCAATACACCTCCCAGCTCGTCTAATTTCACCTAAAGATCCACTTCAAGGTAATAACCATTACACAATCTGGACGAGGTATGAGCTCCCAAACTTCAAGACGTTCAAACTCGTTGAGTTCTTTTTGCATGGCTTCAATCCAACAGGATTCTGTCAATGTGTCTTTATAACTCTTGGGTTCAACGGAGGAAAGGAAAGCATTGAAATAACAGAATAGAGCTTTGTCTTGTAGTTGTTGTCGAGTGGAAACCGGTCTAGAAGGATCGCCAATAACATTGTCAATCGGGTGATCTTTGGTCCATTTGTTGATGTGTTCGGGTGGTTGATTGATTGAAGCACATGATTTGGAATAAAAACGTGTAGAGGATTCTTTAGGAACACGATTACGGGAATTGGAAATTCAACAAAGGGATTATTATCCATATGTGCAACTTCAATATCATGGTCAGCTTCTTCAACACCGAGAGGAATAACCAGTGATGGTGTTTCTGGAGGTGTTTGTGAAGTACTTGTTGATGGTGCATCTTGATCAATTATCGTTGAGGAAGGTGTACCGGTTGAAACAACAGGTTCTGGAGCAATGACTGTAGGAACTTGAGGATCAACACATGGTGGAGGATTAAGGTACTTATCAAACATCGGCTGAAACAATATTTCCCAATCGGTCTTTGTTAGTGTGACATATGGAGTTCAAGAAGGAATGTTTGGACGAGTCCAAAATTGATTGTTCTAGGAGTCAAAAGTTTAGGCCTGGGTCCCGAACTGAATTGTTCAGAAGCCATTGTTGTCAACTCATCAAAATCAACATGAATAGTTTCAATAATCATCCAGGTCCTTTTGTTGTAGATTCGGAATGCTTTCTTCGCGGGAGCATAACTAACAAAAATTCCAATATCAGCCTTCGGTTTCAACTTACCAAGATCTTCACCATCATTAGTGGGATAGCAGAGAGCACCAAAGACATGAAGATAAGATAAGTCAGGTTTTCGATCATGGAGAAGTTCATACGGTGTTTTGTTGTGATGCTTTCGGATTAATGATCGGTTTTGTGTATAGCAAGCTTACGCGAATGCCTCCTCCTAAAGAAATAACGGGAGCTTTGGAAAAGATACACATGGTTCGTATAGCTTCCACTAAAGTAAAGGTTTCGTCTTTTGTCAAGCCTTTTATTGTGGAGTGCGAGAAAATGATGTTTGATGTGAGATTGACTTCTTCCAATATTAATCCATTTAAGTGTCGATTGACGATTCGGTGCCTTATAGTCTTGATGGTATTACGAACGGTTGCATTCAGACGAACTTGGATCATTTTTAGGAATTTAATTACGAACTATGGAACTTCATCCTTTGAACGTAGAAATTTGACCAGTAAACAAAAACTGGGAGGGGGTATAAATCCTATCAACGATACCGATATTATTTTCTCCTCATTGATACTTTGAACCCTCTTTGCTGCAAAGTCCATATGCAGAGATAGAGTTTTTCTTGAATGAGTTCTTAGCATTGGTTTTTGGGAGTGTTTCTTGCTTTTACAAGAGCACAGCAAGAGCACAAATGATCCTTCTGAATATTGAATGGTCTCGTAGGTATCGAAGATTGTTACGCATGTAAGTGCTTTTCGGTAGGCTTTGCTTGATACCGGACACACATGCACACAACAAATACAAGGTCAGGTCTACTGGCTGAGAGATACATAAGGGTGCTAATCATTCCATGATACGTTGGTCTACTGGATGTGAGATACATAAGGGTGCCAATCATTCCAAGATAACATGCAGGATCAACGACTTTCCCTTGTGGATCTTCATCCAGTTTGGATTTCTCCACCATTAGAGTATCCACTGGTTCACAGGTTTCCATACCATATTTTTAAGAGATTCTAGAGCATATTTGGATTGATTTAAAAAGATTCCTCTGGGACTCTGAGAAATCAGTAGTCCTGAGAAAAATAATAGTTTGCCCATCATCAGGTTTAGTAAAGGCAAAAATAATAGCATCAACATAAATTTATACCAGTGATATGTCCTTGCCTTCTCTTCTAACGAACAATGTTGGATCGACGGTTCCTTTGGTGAACTTCTGGGAGAGTAGAAATGATGAGAGTAAATCATACCAAGCCCGTGGCGCTTGTTTCAAACCATAAAGGTTTTCTTAAGCTTGTACACATGGTTGGGATTCTCTGGATCTACAAACCTGTCTAGTTGACTAACGTAAACCTCCTCATGCAGTATGCCATTCAAAAACGCAGTCTTCACATCCATTTGGTAGACGACCATGTTCATATGAGCACCGAATGCAATAAAGATACGGATGGCCTCGAGTCGTGCAACTGGAGCAAAAGATTCCTCAAAGTCTATGCCTTCTTCTTGACGATATCCCCTCGCTACCAAACGAGCCTTATTTTTCAATACACCATGATACGCTCTCCAAACACACTATATATATAATATATAAGTATATAAGGATTATATCAAATAATAGTATAGTAAGTATTTTCCGTCAGGTTCTAGAAACGAACTTTTAATCAAAGTTGTCTTTAAAACCTTCCGGGTCGTTTTCCCTCAATGAAGAGTGAATTGAAAATCGGTTAACTCCGTGATCGCGCGTTTTGAATGGTTTCGAATATTTTGATTTGATAATCTATTTCTACTAATAAAAATACATAAAGCATATAAAGAAATTTAAAACTAAGCAATTAAGCACAAAACTATTAACGGGAATTAAGCAAATGCGACATTTAAATCCTAAATTATGAAAAATAAGACCTAAAATGATTTTTCTACTTTTCCTAACCCTAATTGATTAAAAGGAAAGCATCAAAATAATAGAATTGAGCTGTTATTAGTGTTGTCGAGTGGAAACGATTAGAAGGATCCCATTAACACATTGTCAATCGGATGATCTTTGGTCCATTTGTTGATGTGTTCGGGTGGTTGATTGATTGAACACACATAATTTGGAATAACAACCTGAGTAGAGGATTATTCAGAACTTGGAAATTCAACAAAGGGATTTATTAATTCCTTTGTGCTAACTTCAATTCATGGGTCAGCTTCTTCAAACAACGAGAGGGAATAATGGTGATGGTGTCTTTGGAGATTGTTTGTAAGTACTTGTTAATAGTTGCATCTTGATCAATTGTCGTTGAGGAAGGTGTACCGGTTGAAACAACAGGTTCTAGAGCAATGACCGCAGGAACTTGAGGATCAACACATGGTGGAGGATTAAGGTACTTATCAAACATCGGTTGAAACAATATTTTCCAATCGGTCTTTGTTGGTAGGACATACAAAGTTAAAGAAGGAATGTTTGGCACGAGTCCTGAACTGATTATTCTAGGAGTCAAAAGTTTAGGCCTGGGTCCTGAACTGAATTGTTCAGAAGCCATTGTTGTCAATAACTCATCAATAATAACTTGAACTAGTTTCAATAATCATTCGGGTCCTTTAGTTATAGATTCGAAATGCTTTCTTCGCGGGAGCATAACCAACAAAAATTCCAATATCAGCCTTCGGTTTCAACTTACCAAGATCTTCACCATCATTAGTGGGATAACAGAGAGCACCAAAGACATGAAGATAGGATAAGTCAGGTTTTCGATCATGGAGAAGTTCATACGGTGTTTTGTTGTGATGTTTTCGGATTAATGATCGGTTTTGTATATAGCAAGCTGTCGTGAATGCCTCCGCCAAAAGAAATAACGAAGCCTTTGAAAAGATCAACATGGTTCGAGCAGCTTCCACTAAAGTATGGTTCCGTCTTTCGACAACGCCATTCTATTGTGGAGTGCGAGCAACTGATGTTTGATGTGAGATTCTGACTTCTTCATAGTAATCCCTCAGTGTCTGATTGACGAATTCGGTGCCATCATCAGTCTTGATGTTACGAACGGTTGCATTTAGACGAACTTGAATCATTTTTAGGAATTTAATTACGAACTCTGGAACTTCATCCTTTGAACGTAGAAATTTCACCCATGTAAACTGATAAAAATCATCAACGATAACAGGTATATATTTTCTCCCATTGATACTTTGAACCCTCATTGGCCCGCAAAGTTCCATATGCATCAGATAGAGTTTTTCTTGAATAGAGTCTTTAGCTTTGGGTTTGTGGGAGTGTTTCTTGCTTTTACCAAGAGCACAGGCAGAGCACAAATGATTCTTCTGATACTTTAGTTTTGGAAGACCTCGGACTAGACCATGTTTGGAAAGAGAAGTGATATAATCGAGGTTTAAACGAGATAATCTTCGATGCCACAACCAAGACTTGGTCTTTGAGGCCTTAGACAAGAGACATATAGGTAGGGTGAGCTAAAAATCTTTCCATAGATATTGGGTATATTATATTTGAACATTATATACATTGGTAGATCAACTATCTAAGTCACGAATGAAAAGGCGTGTTGCGAAAAGCTACATCGACGATCAGAATCATAAAATTGAGCCCACAGGAGAAAAAGTGTGACTAACCCTTCCACATAATAACCGAGAGATTGTAACATTTCCCATTTGATAGTCTCCATAACCCATTATCTTAGCAATATGATCATTCCCAAATCTGACGGTACCCAAAAATTTACTGACAAAGTTGATGAGCTGAGAGCGATTTTCGGTCATATGTTTTGAGCAGCCAGAGTCCAAATACCAAAGAACAATTTAGACAACCTGCAATCGTTAAGAGAAGAAGATGGAACATCAAAATCAGTGGATCCCCAAGATTGTTGGGTTCCTTAGAGTTAGAAGTTTTAGATTCTACAATCTTAACTTTGCTACTAGAACCTACAGATCTTGTTGCTTTTGGTCTCCTGCTGTAAACTAAGATTCCCGAGGTTGGTGTTACTACTGGTGCAATAGTGGTTTCCTTAGGAGGCACTATTTTATTAAAGGTAATCCTAGTTAAAGGGTTACCTATTTCCATTATAGTGAAGTTCCTACTTGTAGGTTTCCAACTATACCCAATTTCAGTGAACACCTTACCCGTAGGTTTCCATACTTTCTCATTTTATTTCTTTGAGATTTAGATTTTGAACGCACATTCACATCAATTCAAATAGGCAATACATTCACATATCTTTGATATAGAATCAAACAAACAATTTTGTTATCAGATAGCACAAATATGATTTCAAATTAGAATTTCTTACAGTATGCTTAACGTGTGCATTAACTGACAGATTCATTTATTCAAATTTGATTTTAACTTTCCTACAGTGGTCTTCTATTATACTCCTTTCATTTTTGATTTGTTGCAGCAGGGAAAATTATCATATGGGTGTTACTAAATAGCACAATACACCAAGATAATAGAAAACGACCCAAATGAGACGTTTTACAAAGATGTGTTCCATAATTTATTCAGAGAAAATGCGTTTAGGTTTCCACAGGAATCGTAACCACAACCATTACCACATTTGAAAGACAATTGTTTCAAATTAAAGACATTCTTTTAAAACACATTACAGATCATTATTTTTGAAAGACAAGGAACACACAAGTAGTCTTTCACCAATAATCACACGCACGACACCTCCACGCCATCGTTGCCTTCATCCTTGGTTACCTGGGGATAATCATGTTTAAATACGTCATAAAAAGTGTTGTAGTGAAATTCCATAGAGTTTTAATATTATCATTAAGTAATAATCTTTGAACACATAAATTAGTCTCGGGAATAACATTGCAAACGAATACAATGTATACATCTCTTTTTCTTTACGATATTAAGCTCATGACACCGAACGTTAACAATACATATGTCCTTTTCATGTGTCAATTTGCCACAGAACAAGGTATTATTGTAATATACCTACTTCTTATAAATACAAAACGTCCGTTTGACAGGGTGTTCACGAGGATTCAGACCCTGGACGGGGTTGTCAAACCCAATGGATCTATTTAATGCATTAGCGTTCACCTCGCAAGGTAATTAACGGTTCATGAAATAAGGGACTTCGACAATAGCTATTTATGTGGAAACATTCTCATAATCGGGTCCAGCTACCGTAAAATCATATGTGTTCGATTTATAAAACAAACATGTATCCCCCTCGCGTGTTTATAAACAATCAAAAGATTTAAAAGCGAGGCTATGAACTCACCTTAAGCAAAAGGATAACTTCACGTCTCAACCGCGACCTATATAATACATATATAGCGATACGTGACTAAAAGTAAAATAATTCATATAATGCATACTTGTATATATATATTTATATAACTATTACGTATATACAATCATATACTACAATCTCCAAGTGCGACGCAAAATATTTTACTTTGACGCACCCATAAATGTACAACAATTTACAGTTGCGTCACCCTTCGTTTACCATAAAGTTTCTATTTTTAGAAAGTTGTTGAAAGTAAGGATAATATAATCGGAACTTCATATTTCATCATTAATTAACTAACATTACGAACCCTTTGCTCATTATAAACCATATTCAAAAGTATACGCAAGTTTGACTTTCAAAAGTCAAACTTCATAGTTGACTTTTACACCAAAAATTTCCAAACTTCATTTAGCCGTAAAATCTTCTTTATTAAGAGTTACGCGACCCGTTTTATATCAAAACGTTCGAAAAATCAAGCTTTATCATCTTATCCAGCTCAAAATAGATTTCAAAATTTTCTCGACACGCTACGGGTCGGTCAAACTTAGTCAATGCAAAACCCTTTAAAATGACATTTTTGACTTAAACTAACTATCAAAATACGTTTAACTAGTCTATTTATGTATACTAAAACCATCAAACTTTAATTACTAATCAAACATACTTTTAATAATTTTCGTACTTGAATCCTGTAGCACATAATATATAACACGCAATATCATTAAATTAATCATACAAGAATATAACTAGAATACTCACAAAGCTATAAAAAAATTTGTTTTGGCTTCCCCTTGTGGTTCGAGTTCGGACGCAAACACAAACACCTAACCAAAACCTTTTTAACAAAACCCACTTAAAAATAACACTAATCTAACCTTAGTAAACACCCTTTTGAGATCAAAACTTCAAGAACTTGACCAAATCTCAAATTACCAAAATACTTATTGCATGTGTAATATATTTAGTGGGATATGTAGGATTTGATGAGAGGATTAAGAAAATATAATTAGATCGTATTGCATGTCAGAAAATTGAATTGTTTGGGTGATGTGTGTGTGGCCGGTCGTGGAGTGCAAAAGAGACAAAGGAGGATGAATTTTTCTAAAAAGTAAAAATGAGGAAGTATCACCTCCTTTTATAGGGAATAAGTTTGACATTTTGACACAAATGGTCCCTCCTTCCTTAAAGTCCTCCAAATTTAGTACAAAGTTATTCTCTTTTGTTTTATAGTTGGCCAAAAAGCTCGGGTCACACTACATTCATAAATATTTTTATTACGTCCCACTAAATTTATTTTAAAACATTTATTAAAATGTTAAATTACGTAAACCTCGATTCTTGACACGCTTTTTACAAAAACACGGGAAAAAGCCATAAAATACAAAAATAAAATAATCACGCTCTCGGAGCAAAAATATAAATTTTTATAACTTTCTCAGACGTTAAAAACAAAATAGAAACTCAGTCACGGCTTGTAATTTCCCAATAAATGAAAATTTTCACCAAAATTTATATAGCATAAACGATTAAAATCAATTATGTAACAAAATAATTATTTGACCTGAAACTCGGGTTGTTACAGTTCGACACCCTACTTACTAACGAAGCTACATCTGTACCGGGTACACTGCCCGTTAGAGTGTTGTTTTAGGATAAATCGGCTAAATATAAATTTAAAACTTGATAATAAAAATACAACCCTCACTACAACACATCAACATCTAAACTATCTTGAACACACACAAGAAAAAGCTGATATACTTTGTGAAATCATTGAACACGCTAGAGAATTAAGGCCTTTATATAGTGACTTAGCCTCTGC